>JACXGJ010001364.1:0-85912 GCA_016801105.1 Esox niger | reverse complement strand
ACGGCCGCCATCAACCACAAACACACCCCGCAGAATGCAACTACTACTGAGGCCTGGGTCCGCGTTTGACAGCCTCGTTTGCTAATGGGAATGGCTTCCTCCGAATCCATTAACTAGATTTCCACTACGTGTGTTGTTGTTCTAAGGGAGAGAGTAGTTATATAGGACATCCTGTTCTGTAGCACTAAAACCAACAGTAGCACGTCCTGGCCACCTGCAGAGTGTGTTATTAAGAGATTAGGGAGGCTATTTCCAGTAGGCTGCCGTATATACCGCCATCATGATTGCTATTATGAGAGAATGTGAAGGCAAATGTGACATGGCTCCCATCGAGTATAAACAATATACAAGAGCATTTGACACATGGGCTGTGTTGCAGCAGAGAGTTTATCCGCCCAAATAACGATTACACTAACAATATGTGTTTGTTGGTATTTCTTCTTCTTTTTTACATTATTTATGTTATTCTTTGTTTCTTTGGCAATTGAATATCCCTGGCCGGGTAGCTACGAAAATGAGGTTTGGTTCACAAGTGACTTAACTGGCAATATAACAGTGAAATTAAGGTGTTATCCTAATGCTTTTGTAATAATGTTTGTGGAGATCTGCTGCATTCAACCGTTTCGCCAGATGTGTTGTTCATCAGTTGAACAAGTTGAATACGTACAGGGCCATCTACAGTGGCACCTCCTAAACCTGAAACAAGCATTTACACTGCCAAAAACAGAGCTTCCGCCAAGAGACAAAATCTTAACTTTGCTGTAGAGTATAGGAAACAAATTATCTTGAGATGATCTGAACCATGACCAGGTGGGTCGTAACGCCCCCAAAATAAGTGGTCCAACACACCCTGCCGGGAACTAGGAACACCACTGCCGAAGGTGGAAGACACTACTTATTGCTCTTGATTAGAGCAAACTTTCATACCTTTTCATGGGTTTTCTTTCACTAAAACATCAAAACATTGTGTTTCCAATCTTTTCCAGTGCAGGATTAAATAAATAATTCAGATTATTTTATATGTTTAACAATGATGTAAGTATTTGATCATTTGCCAGTTTGCCATTTTTGGCAGGCATCGATGAGCCCTGCTCAGTCGACTAGCAGTATGCTGAGGTATTACAGTGAAAATTGCATGATACTGTATTTGCCTCAACCATTGCAAGAAAAAAATTGTGAATACATCGCATTGACGGTTTTGATCATCATCCATTAGATCTCATTGAACTGCCAGCTGCAAAATGAAACTTGTAGATGTATACTTTTCTTTCATCAAACATGCATACAACATGTAAAGGAATCATAAAGTCTGAAATGTTTAATTATCCACAGTCTTCTAAAAGCAGAGTCGTGGTGGCAAGATAAGATGTTTTAAAAGCATAAGAGATTAAAACCAGACATCCAATGAGGCCAATCTCTACATTTTCTCATTATCCTAATAATGATACTTACATACTGAACAACACATTAACTTGGATTTATCTTTCCTCACTCTATGTTCTTTTTTTACTGAGACAAATTGAATCAATCACAGGATAACTTTGAACAGTGTGGTTGTGCCATGAGGTGCGGAACATTACAAAACAATTTGAAATGTACTATTTGAATGTCCCAAAAGTCAGCGTTTCAGCTCTATTTCTAATCTTTCTAAATAAAGCTTTGTAATTCTAATTTTGAAAGTCCACAAACAAATATTCTGCAAATATTCTTATCATCAATCAATGATTATGTTATTACCTAATACATATTATATGTATCTTCAAATACACTGAAGCCCCCAAATTCTATACATAACGCTTCAAAACACCAACAGTGATGTTGAAGGACAACTCTATGGAAATGAAAGAATCTTTATATTTACAATGGGGTTTACATTCAAACACATTCCAAAAAACATATTTAATCTTCTTATCTAGATGCACTTTATATGGTTTCATTGTGCTTTGAATTTTTCTATTTTTACATTGTAATCCATAAAGCAAACACAAAGACCCAAACCGCATTAAAGACTTGATATGAAGTACTTGGAATAAAGTATTTCATTTATTATAAAATAATTTCCTTTCTCTTGGCACAGTTTTTGAAGCCTTAGGACTTATTTTAGGTATTAGTGTTGAATAGATTTTCTGGTATTTATCTAATTATCGCAGATTCTTAATTTCCTAAAATGTACAAGTTCGTGAGGTGGCCATTCATATTAAAGTAAGAGCAGCTTCTCATTGCTGCTGGAAGGAAGGCATTGACATATAAGCTAGAATCATAGTATAAGTTTATACTATACAATAAAACCTAAGTTACACAGAAAGCAAATGCACTGGACATTCACAGCTTGACCTGACGCAACTCGCTATATTCAATCAGTTGATATTCGTCTCAGGGGTACTGTTGCTACTTCACTTCCAGATCAACTTTTTGTTGGACAAAAGACAGGTGATTGGTGAAACAAAGCCAGAACTAGACAATCTGGACCAGCTCCCTTCACTAGCTGAGCTTCCTGAGGAGTGGAGGCTACAGGCTAGCTTTCCAAAAAGAGGCCAATGTCATTCACTGAGTCTCGGGTTCTTGGCTCCTGAGGCCTGAGCATTAAACACAGCCCACACGCTGCCAGCACCATACACACTCGGAGGAGAAAGAGATGAAGGGCGATGGAAGAGAGAAAGGGGGTAGATTAAGGAAACAGACAGATGGAGGCGACGATAAGAGGAAGAGAAGGAGACATTGAGAAGGAGAATGTGGGGGGAGGGGGGAGAAATAGTCAGACCTTCCTGTTAAAAGACAGGGTGACGTTGACAACGAATGTCACTTCCTGCTGTCGTGCGTGTGTGCGTGTGCGTGAGCGTGGGTTACGGGCGCGTGCGCACCCGTGCGTGTGTGTGTGGTGGTTTGCTGTGGGCATCTGTCGTAGACACTCAGATCATAGTGTTGAAAGGTCTCTACTTCTAGTCCAATCAGTGAAAACACTCCATTTCAGAGGCTCTCGTTTTCTATATATCTCACGTTCTCTCTCCTTCCAAATCTCCCACTCGGTTTACCAGTCAGGTATCAACATATCTCTTATGTTTTCTCTCTCTTTGTCCACCTGTTCCTCTGATATCACCTCACCTGACATAAATGGTTGTATATCATTATTTTATTCGTTTATCGATCCCTTACTGGTTTTCAGCCTCTCTCTCCCCTTTCTCTCTTGATATCCCCTTCCCTTTCCCATCCTCTCTCTTCTGCTTTTTCTCCTGTGGTGCTAAAGGACAGGTTTATGAGCCAGTGTTGCTGTGCTCTCTCTGTCTCGCTCCATGAATGGTGACTCAAAGCACAGCCTAGTGAATACTTTATGCTATAATGGACCGGATGAGAGGACAGCCATGCAGGCACAAAGCAGTAAACACCAACACGACAGTGAGAGAGCGTTGGTTTGGACACTTAGGCTGCACTCCAAATGGCACACTAGGGCCCATAGGGCTCTGTTCAAAAGTAGCGAACTGAGGGAATAGAGTGCAAATCAGATTCATCCTTTTAAATTACTTTTCTACAAATTTTACAATACACAAGGTCTAACTTAGTCCCTGGGCAAATTGCTAAAAAGATCTGGCTTAAGGAAGCGCTAAACAAGTTGTTTAATTCACGGCGAAGTTAATGGAATTTTAAAGACAGCATGAAGGAACACAAATATTGAAGCAAGGTTACCTAGAAAGAGATTATTCCGGCACCTATTTCACTGCGCAATGTTGCCAATGCCTTCCTACTTAGTGCAATTCGTTGGAGTTCAAATGTCAGCAGGCATTCAGCACAGTCGCCTGCCTCAGACCATCCTAGAGAACCCGGCTGTGGGTGTGTGCGCATACCTGTTCACGTAGCGGGACGGCCTCGTCTTGAACATACTCCTCTTCGGAGTGGAAAGAGCAAGGAAAGAAACTAGTCATCCTACTCAATTGCTAATACAATGTTTTGTTTGAAATCACCTTTCATTTAGTTCCTCTCGCTATTCATAACAAAATATAACATTAAATATTAATAGCCAGCTGTAGATGGGAGCTGGAAATATTTTTTTTGGGGGGGCGAGCTAATGTTTTTTTTATAAATGTATGAATAGCTCTACTGCGACGGCAAATTTTGTAATGGAACAAAATATTATTTCTTAAGAGTATTAGCAACATCATACAGACCTGTGTATCACCCTGAATTGGACTTTATTTAGACTAAGTTCTGTTGGGCTCCTGTCTCCCTGAATCATATATTGTATGATCTTGGAATGACCTTTTTCACATGTTTGTGTGAAAAAGACTTGATCTTATGGCAGGTTAGCAGTACATTCAGTGTGCGCGATCAAACAATTGACCCCAACTCATAAACTACTATATTTGGTTTAGAGGATTATTCGTGTCTGTGGGAGTGCTCGGCACCTTGCCCACTTGGTCATGGAAGGGTTTGGTCTTTTCCGCCTGGCCGGCAGCTCGGGATTCTCTGTCTCTTTTCAGTTTTTCTTCATTTTTTCATCTCTAGAAGCTAGCGCTTCTATATGAATTCTTTATGATTTCTCTGCTCTCCACCGAGCCGTGGGGGACAGGCGGGTGTGTGAGGACCTAAGGGGAGATATAGGTGTGAAATGGTTTCTTGCTCTGTGAATATCTGCGCGTACGACTTGATCTTATGTTTCGGTGCAGGAACCATTGTTAAAACCTAAATACATTTTTTTTTACAGAACTGCTCCTTGTCTGGTGACAGCAAATTGTCACTTAATTGTGTTACATGAGACTGTAAACGTCCCTCGCTACCCTAGAGGATTCAATTCACCAAATTCAGAGGATATCCCCGAGAGAGAAACACTTTCTGGGAAACACTAGATGAGGAATGAAGTGGGTTTGACACACATAAGGAATTTAGCCATTTGATATCATACATGTATCGGAGTAAGTTTATATCTGGGGACTGAGTTTATAGTGGTGACTGAGTTAAAACGGACAGTTTCAAACCACAAATAGCAACTGCGCTGGTAGATATCCCTTTAAAGAATGTCAGAGTGAGGTGTGTGGGCCTCTGATCACAAGAAGTGCTCCATGCGGAGAACGGGGAGCCATTTTGGATATGGCCTGGGAGTAAGTGAAATAAGACGCGTAATGTCTCCGTCACATGTTCACAGACGCCCCTGAGACAAATCCTGAATCATGCTCCCCATCCCTGAGTGACTGTTTGATGTGTGAACGAACCAATGTACGAACAAACGCCCCGACGTATCACACAATGAACGCCGCGTGAATATTTCTGCCTCACTGTCGACATCACAAAGCGGTGCCCTACATAAACGATACACACACACACACACAAACACCCACACACACACACACACACGGAAACCACACTGTGAACAGTGTGAGCCAATCTGCCACAGTGTCAGCACGTCTCCTGTGTGTGTTTGCTGTTCTGCTGAACGTCTCTCCGTGTAACGAGAAGAAAGGGAGGAAGAAGATGAGAGTATCGGGCGGGGGGGGCTGGCGGTGTTCAAGCCCCCCCCCCCCCCCCCCCCCCCCCCCCCCCCCCCCCCCCCCCCCCCCCCCCCCCCCCCCCCCCCCCCCCCCCCCCCCCCCCCCCCCCCCCCCCCCCCCCCCCCCCCCCCCCCCCCCCCTCGATGTTTCTGCTCTCTCCCATTGCATCTCTCCCTGGGCGCTCTCTTGAGCTGCTGCACGTGCGAGGCTGCTGCCGCGAGGAGCTTTCGGGACGCAATCACTTCACATTTATTCCAGGGATTGATTCTCTGGCATGAAACAGCCACAGAGAAAGGGAGAGAAAGAGAGAGAGGTGAGCGGGAGAGGGAAAGAAACGGGTGGAAAGAGATAAGGAAGTAGGGAACAAGTGATGGCTGGTGCCAACGAGCCGAAGACAGGGGACGTGAAAATAGCATTGCGACACCTTGCGTAGCATCGCCATGACAACAGACATCACTTCACAGAAGCAGCACTTATAATGTCTGTGTGGGCCAATGGTATGGGCAGAAGGACTAACGCAGCCAGTAGACGTCTGTGTGGTACCGCATCAGCCAACCAATCAGGCTTCCCTGCAATTCTCCAGCGTCACTGAAAGGCTGCAGTGTGTTCCTGTTACATTAGCAGGGACACCTCCTAAATACCAGTCTTGGTTTTATTATGGTTGGTGCGTGTGTGTTTGAATGCAGTCCCGGCTAAGTTGGAAACATAAAAGAGTTGCATACGCAACAACATACTGTCATCACATTCATAGTTAATGACAAGGCCACAAAACTAGCCTGCATTTACAATGTTATGTGACCTGTATTGTTCATTAAGATGTATATCCAGACAGGGTAAAGCCAAATGGATAACGTTTAACTAACAATCTAGCAGTTTAACATTATATCATGTTTGAAAAGAGATACTTGTAAGTTCAACCCTTTACCATCTACAAGGCAACTTGCAGACAATGTGTTTATCTAGACTCTAGTCTTAGCAACTAACTAGATAATGTTAGCAGCTAACTAGATAAACGCTAAAAACACTTGCTTGGCAATTTCCTAACAAAATACAACGTAGCATAGATTGGTGCAAAGGGTGTGCGATATGTGAGCGCTGGGATGTAATATCCAATCTTGCCAGCTAGTTAGCTCAAATCTGAGCTGTGAAAGATAGCTGGCTAATCTAACGTAACATAAGAATTTAACAAAATACTGTAAGTCTGCTGCTCAAAACAGAAAAGAGAAGCAAAAACCATATACAAAACACTATATCTGCCCTTGACAAATGTCTTTAGTAAAGTTATTAAGCAGCAGAAGCATATGATTGATGGGCCTAATGTTAGTAGGTCTACTAACAGTGACAATGACAGCGGTAGCAGCATGGCAGCATCATTTGAGAATGTCAGGGAAGACAGTGATGATCCAGGTCCAACAGCAGCCGTCAAGGAGGCCTTGTAACTGGTATGAATTTCTGTAGCCTAATGACAGATTCTGTTCATCATGGTACAATGAGCAACATTCGAAAAACAATACGCAATAATTTCCACCATATCTGTCAACTGGATGGATCTTCTTGACAAAGGAGAAATTCTAACTAATACTGTGTAAACAAACTTGTGCTAAACATTTGAGGGAAAGTCATTTTTTAGTGTTCATCGAACATTTCTGGGATCTTTTTTACCAGCACATGAAATAAAGGTTCAACACTTTACATTTATACATCTAACTGTATGGATACAAAGCTTCCTTAATTCATTGGTAAAATATATTAAGATGCAGTATTCTTTCCATATACAGTATATTGGACCTAAGAAACCTGGTAGGGATAGTAAAATCCCTCCTAATTAGTGGGAGTACAAAGTGGCGTTTGAAATTCGCATGTTTATAGCCTATCCTGCCCGTTGTATAACAATAATGCTTTTTGCTCATGTTTGAGAGGCCGCTGGATGTGGAGCCATGGGGAGCAGGATTCTTCACCTCCATCATAATTTTACCCTTAGTCTTTTGGCTACAGTGGGTGAAAGGCAATGTAACACAATGGAGGGCAGAGGGTAAGAGGGCCTTAAACAACACCCAGATATTTATAGCATAATTTGGGGCTGCTTTGCTGCCTCTGGGCCTGGCCAACTTGCCATCATTGAGGCAACTATAAGTTCAATATTTTACCAGAGAATTTTTAGGAATATGTGAAACCGTCTTTCAAAAAGCAGAACCTGAACCTAACATGGATTTTGCAACCGGATAATAATCCAAATATTCGAAATGGAACGTTGTGTACTGGCCAAGTCAAAAGCCTAGATCTCAGTCCTATCAAAATGCTGTGTATGGCCTTGAAGCGGGCTGTACATGCCAGAAAGCCCTCTAACATGACACAGTTGAAGTAGGCCTAGAGAGTGTATCAATTATTTCAATGTAAGAGACAAGTAGGCTCTTATAAAAAATGGCTACATTAATTTATTTCAGAGAAATTGCATTGCATTTCTCTTGATTGTTTATGAATAAATGATTGCAAAATGAAATGTTACTGTCATTTGTTTACTTAGGTCTGTCAATATTATTGATGTGAACATTACATATCCATTATATTCCAAATATACATCATAAAAAAAATTATTATAAACCTAAATAAAAAAGCTTTCCAGGATGTGGACTTCCTTATTCACATGACTATACCCTCTGGTCGGGTCAACAGGTAGCAGCACGAAAGTCAACCATGATGCACGTTCTCTACTAACATCAATAACTTGTTCTTGCTGTCTCATGCTTTACAATATCCGTATGCCCTTACAATAAACAGGTCTTAATTCCGGCTCTTGGCATGTCCGTTCAGGACAAATGCAACTAATTGTAGGCTGGGCTCTCTGCTTGTGCCATTTAGCCATTGCAACTGGTACAGAACACTGATGCCCGCCAGGTGTTCAAACCTCCCAAGTTGTCCCATGACATTCTTCCGCACAATTCACTTGCTTCCAGTTGAAACGTGCATCCACTACCTGAGTGCCGGCCAAGGGGAATCGCTCCTGACTAGTTTCAGCCTATGCCCACCTCTGGTCTCGTGGCCAGCCAGGAGAAGAGTGGAATGGCTGCCGAACTTACAAACGCCAATACCTATTCCTCAAATACCGCTACTGGGATGCCGCGCCAGATATCAGGCCTCCTCCCCAGGAAAGCGGTTTGTTTTCTGTTTTTGATTACTCCCTTACTTCCTCCCCTGCCACTGCTGATAAAGCATTAATGTTAATAAAATGCCATCCACACACCTCAGATGTGTTCCTATGTGTTCCGTCTCCTGTTTCTCTCCCTGTAAAATATCCCTGTAAAGTATTCCAGCACTTAGCTAAGTTACTTCATTAGTAAAATGTACTTAATACTGGGTTCTGTGGTTGTCCCACCAAGCCCTCTTCAGATTATTGCACAAATGCACAAGAATATCAGTTAAATGACTAACATTTAGGATTCTTGACATCATAATCAGGAAAAGCATACTGTCCCAAGTCTAGTACATTATAATAGCAACTTACTAGTGACTAGCTCTTGTTGAATATGGATAAAAACTAGCCTAGGATAAATAGTCAATCTAATACGTAGCTGTGTTAACTGGTACATTCAGTCCTAGATGAGATGGTGTTATTGTCAAAGAATACACTGTACTTTTGAGTTCTTTCTCTATAGTCAAAATATGTATTCATATTTACAAACTGATGTAACAAATAACAGCCTGTCGTATCACGTCAATGTCAGAGCAGGGCTGGAGAGGACATGACAGGAGTTTTCTACTTCAGGGACACAATTCTACAGTAAGGTTTACCAACACCGGGTGCGTTACAATGGCACAGTACAATGGCACAGTCTTTGTCCAGCAGCTTCGGGTCATCTATGTTGATGACCAGTGGGGACTGGGGTTTCTGGTCATTTCCAACATCCTCACAGGAGATGTTGCCAGTTTTCAGCTATTACCAAGGCTGCTGTAAATAGTATGGAATCATGCAAAATGACAGCATTGGCACTGACCATTTAAAGTTTGCCGTAGTGAAGTACCAGTCTTTTAATTGATTTGCTATTCAAATGAAATCATTCTATAGCGATGATACCTGGTATTTGCATTTGAATAGGCAATTAAAAATTGCCCCCTTCCCAGAACTCGCTAGGTCTTATGACTGCTGCAATTCTGTGTAAGTAACAACAGATGATATAGCAGTGTAGTCTTAAAGGACCAATGTGTAGAACGTATTCTCCAAATGGAAGCCAGGTTAATCGCTGCAACAACAGTTTGAATCGTAACCAACTCACCCCTGTCAAACAACATTTAAAGAAATATATTTTAAAACATTCTATACCAATGTAGATGGCACAATCATTTCCTACACTATTCAGTGCTTGCTGTCTCAAAATAAATGTGGTGACATTTTATCAACCAGAAGAGCACAGTGGGATTTCACGTGTCTGTCGATGTGCTTGAGAAAGAAATGAGGGAGCCGCTTTTCCATGTGTAGCCAGTTTGGTTTCTGTTGTCCAATACAATGTCTGAATTTTGGAAATGCCACTTGTATGCACCCACAATAACCTCTGGGTGAACTAATACTCTAAAACAGTAATTCCATTATCCCTGCAGATACTTTATGCAATGAAATTTTCTGACATTAAATTCTAAATATTGCTCCTTTAAGTATGTACTGGCCACCATGTCACGGTTAGTAACCTAGCTCCGGCTTTTCCAACATTACACAAAGTGAGCTTTCCAAACAGTGGGTCTTTGGAGAGCTCTTCAGAATGAGTAACTTCCACTTCAAATGGGAAAATAGCAGCAATCAGTGTGAGTCTGTTTCCATTCCCAGGTATGAAGTAGAACTCTAGGGTGCCTGCTTTCCAAGCACCGCAGAGCTCCATAGCCTCCCAAGACTGGGTCAGATGAGAACTGACACTTCGTGCCAGGAAGTTCCAGCCTCAGAGTGAGCCGATCCCCGACCCAGGTTATACACTAGTCCCCATACGCCCACTGGTCCACTCGGCTGTACAGAACATCCCCCATTCCTTCACTCCTTTTTACTCAACTCTTTCCCAGTCAACCCTCATGGGTTGTTTGCTAGCAGAGTTAACAGGCAGAGGCGACAAGTGGCGGAGTGAGAGAGAAAGACAGGGGAGAGAGGTACAATATATCGGGAGGGGGACAGAAAAATGGATAATAGAAAGGGAGAGAGAGATAGGCGTAACTACAGAGGCAGGGATAACGCCAGAGAAAGAAAGAGGGAGAAGGAGCTCTCTGCTGTCTCATTACGGTGGGATGTGGAAGGGTCCCGATCCAAGAGAATTGATGAAGAACTCTGAGGAGGAGGCTTCTGAGAACCAACAAAGGCGGCTTTAGTTTCACTGGCGGAATGCATTTGCATAGCTTAGAAGCCAGAGCGTCTGAACCAAGCCTCATGAAAAGAAACCCCAGGAATTGCAGGGACTTCAATGGCAGTGCAAGAGAGGGAACGAAGTGGCGGGGACTTCGCTTCTATTGCTTCTGTGGAGCAATGGAGAGACATGATCAGGAGCATCTCGGAGCTCGGCGTCAGAGCTCAGCGTCCCAAGGCAGTTGTCTGTCAGAGACTGTGATGCAAAGTGAACAAACTGAAGGCAATGTCTCCTGACGAATATTCTACTTTAAATTACTGCTCCAGCATCATCATATCAGAAGGAGTAATGTTCCTCAAAACAAGAAACGAAGGAAACAAGCCTTGTTCCTCTCCCTTATATTATGCAATATTTTAAATGCATCGCACATTGGCTGACTGCTCTGCAACTACATAGAGTAATTGCCACTTGAGAGTTTGGTGGAGCTGGTACTCCATGTCTTAAGATGGAACACGACAGTCCTGGCCGTGGTACAGGAAGCTTATTGTACCCCCAGAGACCAAACGGAGCAGAGGACAGACCAAACGGAGCAGAGGAAAGACCAAACGGAGCAGAGGAAAGACCAAACAGAGCAGAGGAAAGACCAAACGGAGCAAAAGAAAAAACAAACAGAGCAGAGGAAAGACCAAACGGAGCAGAGGAAAGACCAAACGGAGCAGAGGAAAGACCAAACGGAGCAGAGGACAGACCAAACGGAGCAGAGGAAAGACCAAACGGAGCAGAGGAAAGACCAAACAGAGCAGAGGAAAGACCAAACGGAGCAAAGGAAAAAACAAACGGAGCAGAGGAAAGACCAAACGGAGCAGAGGAAAGACCAAACGGAGCAGAGGAAAGACCAAACGGAGCAGAGGAAAGACCAAACGGAGCAGAGCAAAGACCAAACGGAGCAGAGGAAAGCTTCGGAGTAGAAGGCATTACCTAATCAATGAGAGAGAAAGAGAGAGACTGAGGTGGAGAGCGAAAAAATGAAACAAAATAGATAAATAGAAAAAACTGACACGGGCCATCGGTTAAGCAAAGAAATTGGGACCACACATAACACACAACTAGGATATGTCTAAACATGTGTTTTGGCGTTAGTGCAATCACAGGTTTTAACCATTAACCCCCTAGTGGTTATTTTCAATATGGCTGCCAACCAGCTCAATGGGACCATATTGGAATAGCATTACATTGCCAAATAATTGGTACATAAAAACCAGTGATGTCTTAAAATGTTTTATTTCTCTTCCAGCAACAGATAATAATTAAGTAAATTATAATTAATAGACATATTTCTAGGGCAGATTTTTTTTTGTTTGATTAAAAGGTAAAATGTCCTGGAAATATAAAAAAGATTACTGTTAAAACCATAAAAAAATGAATTGGGCAATTCCTAAAACAACAGGTATTTCAAATGAACATTCAGCATATTTAGTATAATGTGGCCTGCAGCTTTGCAGCTCTGAACCGCCACCAGACATCAATAATGAGTCTGAGCAATTGAATCATCCCAGACTGCTAACACATCGTATTGACCCTGAGTAAGGCTGACATCCACAACACCAACCGAGAAGAGAACACTGTGCACAGTCTCATTTAAGCATCCTATTCATTTGATGCATTTCTCAAATTCGCACAGGATGTGAATATCTGCCATCAGGCAACAGGAAACACAATATCTAAAGACAGATCAAATGATTGGTCATTCAAGATGTCTTGTATCATTTTAGTGGATCATCATAATCCTTTGTGGCTTTCATCACTGTAATTATATCCAATTTGGCATCACAAGGATGCAGCATACCTTCCGTCAGCGTCCCATAGTTCCTAAACACTGGTAAAATGCCTATTAACATTCCGATCCGTCGACTACGCGTGACATCTTTGACTTCTATCTAATGTTTCGCCGACTCCCGAATAAACACATTCCTCTGGAGACATTCTGAATACATACACTGCTTTTAACATGTACAGCGTACTTTGCCAGAAGCTCCTTTCAACATAATGGGGCACGATCAACAGAGCATATACACACGTGGTAGTTCACATACATTAATGTCTTCGCCAAAAGCCAACTGTAGTGATTTAGCCTACGTAGCTGTGGACCAGGGCAGGCTTGTGTTCACGTGGTGTTATTATAAACTCGCTGAGGGGGGGGATAGATGGCTAGGTGGTCCAAGCCCTCATGGACGTTCCACAAAGGATATCGTCCTTCAGTCACATGTGTTCTCTTGGGTGTGTGTGGGGGCGGGGTGGCGGAGGGGGTTGTAACATGCAGATTTTGTTTGAGCAATAAGTATTTCTCATTAAAATAAGACAACAACCCGGTGTATCTGTCTTGCTTTCACTCCCCATTCTATTCCCTTCCCCCTCCCTTTCTCTCTCACGTTCTCCCTCTCTCTTTTTTTCTCTCTTAAAGCCATGTAATATCTAATTCCCCATTGGGGATGTCACTATAAATAAGGCCATCCACTCAGCCCCCACACATAGAAAGCCACTGAACCACAAGCCCTATAAGAGAGGGTGCCGACCAAAAGCAAAGAACCCTGGGAAGATTTGGTGGGTTGGGGATCAACACCCCTTTAGTTTCCCTCTTCTCTGTTTTTACTGAAAGAGACAAGGGCACCAACAATTCCATCGTTCCCCCTCTCTTTCTCTCTCTCTCTCAATCGCTCTGTCTCTCTACTCAACCGAGGGCTGCTGTTCAGTGCTGACGTCAATTAGCAGGGCCTTCAGTTTTAAGGCAGAAGTTCTTGTACCAGGCATTACAGGACATGATTTATTCAATAAGTGAGTGCCTGCCTGTTGACGTACTGTACATGAGTATGGATGGTCCAGTCACATCATGGGATAATATGCCATGAGGGCCTTTGAGGCAAAATCTTTGATATGGCATGTGTTTGATTTACCGTTGGTCTGAGACTACACATGAGTATGTATCTCTGGGATTAGGTCATTCCTGACGGCATATCGGAAGTGTCATGAAAGATACTGAATACTGATTAGGCCTTTCTATTTTAATGTCTAATTAAAACGTTTGCAAATGTCACAAGAATTCAAAATGCCAATAATTTGCAGCAGTTTTGGCAGAATTGTATATACATTACAAAGTACTGATATGACTGTGATCTATTGATATGGGTTGGTTCTGAACACCGGTGTCCCTCATGGGAACCCAACTTCGAACATCAGACCAAGAGATAATTCCCTCTGGGGTTGTGGTTAACAATGGTTTAGAAGTCCCAGCTCCACCCCAGAAGCTTGGATCCAACTCAGCAACACAAAGTCAGTTGTGGAGGTGCTTGATGTATGTTTATCACAGTGTCAAATTAGATTATCAACAAGCCTTTCACGCTTCCATTCCAGTTGGATTGCCTTCCCATGCACCTTTTAGTGCAATAAGCAAAATCTACAAAACGGTACCCAAATAAGCATTTGTGCTATTTACTAGACGGCGTTATAGAGATAAAGACAGTTGGAATAGAGGGTTCAAGTGAGACTGATATTTTTCTTGCACCACTGACATCAGAAACATGAATAACGGCCAAGCATGCCAGCTTGGCAATGCGTCAATATTATGCCACCACCAGTTTTAACTTGACCCCGCGTAACAGACTCCTCATTGGTCAACAGCAGTGGGGACAAGCCGTAGACCCATCAAGCAGCACACAGATGTTACATGTCTGTATGGCAATGTTACGCATTTCATCATTCCACAGAAGAACGCCTGCAACCCTGGTGCGCTCCTGCGCTGATGTTATTCTAACGCGCGAGAGCAGATGTATTTCATCACCGTCATCCATCTATAGTGAACCCTTCAGTCTGACGGTCGTCCTTACGTCTCTGGATGATGCCACTGGTTAAAAGCACGTCTGCTTGGTTCAGAGGCATCTGCCTTGTTGGCGGTTGAAGCCTGGATCCGGCCAGTGCATTCATTCCCGTCTGCAGTCACCTCTCGGGTCAATGCCACTGGTAGCCACAGCTGCAGGTCGTTACTGTCTGACCCTTTGTGTCCAGCTCGGAGTTGAGGTGGCTCCTTTGCGGGCTCATATGATTCATGATATTACCACAGGGATGAGAGCACCACTGCTGTCAGCACTCATGACCGTTCGGTCCAGCAAGCGTCTGTGCCACCGGTTGCATTGTGCTTCGAGTGCAATCAAAATGGTGATCTTAATCAATAGACATAATTGATGGGCTATGTATAGACTTTTTGTTTGTGATGAATGGGAATGTTCAGGATATGGTGTACAATATCCTGGACCGGGGTCACTCACCACTAGGTGATAGGCAGCTCTCCTGCCCTATCTCACCTATATAATGTGAATGCAACTCAAACCACTTTGCAACACGTAGCATGCATATTAATGTGTCGGTATGTACGCTATGACGCCAGATGTGCAGTTGAAATTATAGACATATATTTTGCAAGGTCACGATCACTTTCGTTGCAGTCGTACGGATGAAGAGACACTTACCGTAAACTCCTTGGCAACGGATGCCTTCCAGTGATAGCGTCAGGAGCCCAAGAACAGAGATTATTAGGTCCATTCTTCACGTTAATCTCAACATATCCAGCTCTCAAAGGGAAGTCCTTTCAGGGTAAAGAAAAGAGGCTTGCGAGATGGAACGTGCATAGAGAACACTGAATACCCCGCTGCCGCTCCAATCTGCGCGTTGACAAATGTATGTTCTGAATGGGATGCGACGGTAATTTATGAAAGCAGAAGCCAAATGCCAGTTTTCACCTCAGTAGCCAACAGAGTAATAATAAATCAAGGTTTTATAAAAAGAATTGTTTTGCTGCGCTTATAGTGAACCAACAAATGTGTTGGCCGTTCTCTACTAAATAGAGCAAGGGAAGAGAGACTACCGCCCTAGCCTGCTGTTAATGAAGACAGTGTAGCATATTACCAACTAGAATATGTCAATGGGATCCAATAATTATGTATATTTAGTCTCCCAGTCTCTACGTTTGTGCTGACCCCAGGGTTCCTCACTGAGTGGTCACACTGATGCTCCAGGCTGCGGACAGTTTGAGATGATTTCCAGGGTCATGGCTCCTCAGTGGTTCCAGCAGTTTTCATGCCTTATTCCGGGTCTGTTTAGATAGAATCCATGAACTGGAATTGGTTAAAAACGCTGCCATTTGGATCCCAACGAGATTCTCCTTAGTTTGCAGCTGGGGAAAACACGCATTTGATCAATAATGGGCTTCAGGGGATGGCTGGTGTGCTCACTGGCGGATACATCTCCACTGCATCCGACGCGGTACGCTAGTCATCTCTGATCCGAAGCTAGAGGAGGATGAGTCTGGTGCTGAGAGAGAGAGAGGTTGATAAGGGCGCGTGCATCTGATTCCCTGGATGATTCCGGTGAAGAATAAAACGAGGAGCTTCTCTGTTCTCTTCCAACCCTATAGGATAGGTATTTTAACTGCTGGACTGGCGGCTACGGAGCGTGCGGAGCGTTGTCATGTTGGACAATATGTGCTGCGTTGCTACCGATACGGAGTAGAACTGCAACCGGTCTCTCGTTACGTCAAAGAGTGCGTGGCTTCCAGCCCTCATCTGTATGGAAGTCTACGCGCAGCGTCAGTCGAGGCGTGTGTGTGAGTGCAGCTGCTGGATGGAGAGAGAGAGATTCATTTGGATTCAGGAGAGATATCTGACCACTGCAATCAACACCAAACAAACATCGTGAAGCCCAGTCATATTCGACATGTTAACCTACTTCTAGTTAAGTCTTTTTCGTTGATTTTCTTTTTTAGGTGATTGGCAGTGCAAGGGGCTGCTAATGCAGTTTAACCACAATGGGCAACGGGCTTTTAGGTACAGTGGATTTAATAAGGCTACACACCCCTGTTAAACTACCAGGTCTGTGTGATGTAAAAAAAATTAGACAAAGATAAATCATGTCAGAACTTTTTCCACCAGTAATGTAACCTATAACGCGAACAATTCAATTGAAAAACAAACAGAAGTCTTTGACAGGGAAAAAATACCCTCACAATAACCTGGTTGCATAAGTTTGCCAACCCTTAAGCCAACACTTTGTTGAAGCTCCTTCTGATTTTATTGCAGCACTCTTTTTGGGTAGGAGTCTATTAGCATGGCACATCTTGACATGGCAATATTTACCAGCTCTTCTTTGCAAAAGTGCTACAAATCTGTCCGATTGCAAGGACATCTCATGGGCACCGCCCTCTTCAGATCACCACACAGATGTTCAGTTGGATTCAGGTCTGGCCTCTGGCTGGGCCATTCCAAAACGTTAATCTTGTTCTGGTGAAGCCATGCTTTTGTGGATTGGATGTGTGCTTTGGGTCGTTGTCATGCTGAAAGGTGAACATCCTCTTCATCTCCTGCTTTCTAATGATCGCCTGAAGGTTTTGTACCAGAATTGTTTGCTATTTGGAACTATTCATGATTCCTTTCACCCTGACTAAAGCCCAAGTTCCAGCTGAAGAAAAACAGCCCCACAGCACGATGCTACAACCACCATGCTTCACTGTGGGTATGGTGTTTTTTGGGTGATGTGCAGTGTTGTTTTGCGCCAAACAAACCTTTTGGAATTATGGCCAAAAAGTTCAACCTTGCTTTCATCAGACCATAACACATTTTCCCACATGCTTTTGGCAGAGTTGATGTTTGTTTTTTCAAACCTCAGCCGGATGTTTTTCTTTGTAAGAAAAGGCTTCCGTCTTGCCACCCTAGCCCATTCATATGAAGAGATTGTTGTCACATGTATCACACAGCCAGTACTTGCCAGAAATACCTGAAGCTCCTTTAATGTTGCTGGAGGCCTCTTGGAAGCCTCCCTGATCAGTTTTCTTCTCGTCTTTTCATACATTTCGGAGGAACTTGTTAATGTCTCTGTTGGGCCATATTCTCAACTTGATGATGACTGTTTTCACTGTGTTCCATGGTATATCTAATGTTTTGGAAATTCTTTTGTACCCTTCTCCTGACTGAGATCTTTCAACAATGAGATCCCTCTGATGCTTTGGAAGCTCTCTGCGGTCCATGTCTTTTGCTCTGTGATGTAACTAAGAAAATGCCAAGAAAATCCTACTAGAACAGCTGTACTTTATTTGTGATTAATCAGAGTAACTTTAAATGATGGCAAGTGTGTAATGACTTTTATTTAACTTGCGTTTGAATGTTATTGGTTACTTCTGTACACAGTCACATCCCTAGTTATAAGAGGATGTGCAGACTTATGAAACCAGATTATTGTTTTTAATTCAAAATGTTCTCCCTCAAAGATTTCAGTTTGGTTTTCAATTGAAATGGTCACATTGTGGGTCACACTAAAAGTGAAAAAAGCTCTGGCATGATATATCTTTGTCTCATTTTATACATCACAAAGACCTGGCATTTTAACAGGGGTGTGTAGACTTCAAATCACGACACATTTTGGCTGGGAAAAAAGCCAGTAGGACCACAGCAACCAAAAAACAGCTGAATGCTTTGGCGGCAGGCACTTAGGCTGTTCATTAACGTAGGCCGTCAGTAACTATTCAGACCCGTTTACCTTTTCCACACTTTGTTGTTATATATTTAATTTACAATTGATTTAAAAAAAACTTGTGCCATCAATCTTCAAGCATACCCTGTAATGAAAAGTCTGGAAAATTGTGCCACTTTAAAATTAACGGAACCCTTATTCAGTACATTGTAGAAGCAACCTTTGGCAGTGATCGTAGTTTCTATTCTTCTTGGGTATGCCTACCAACTTTACAGAGCAGGATTTGGGTTTCTCCCATTCTTCCTTGTAGATCCGCTTATCCTCCTAAACTCTGTTAGATTGGATGGGGAGTGATTCAGTGAACTGCAGTCTTCAGGTCTCCCCACATATATTCTATGTGATTCAAGTCCATGCTTTGGCTCGACCACTCAAGGACATTCAAAGAATTGTCTTGAAGCCACTCCAGTGTTGTTTTGCCTCGCCCCAGTCTAATGTCCTGTGTGCTCTGGATCATGTTTTCTTCAATGTATTTTACTCCATGTATTTTTCTCTGTTCATTCTTTCTTAAATTCAGACCAGTCTCCCACACACTGCCACTGAGAAGCATATTTCTTGGCTTGGTTTCTGCTCTGACATGCACAGTGATGTGTGGGACCTGATAGACACGTTTGCCTTTCTAAATTAGGTCCAATCAATTGAATTTGCCCGAGGTGGACTCCAATCAAGTTCTAGACACATCTGAAGATGGTCTTAACCTAAATTTGGAGCTCAATTTCGAGAGTCTGGATACTTATGTAGTTCAGATAATTCTATTTTTATTTAAATAAACTGACACCCATTTCTAAAAATATATTCTCACAGTCATTATGGGGTATTGTGTGTTGATTAGTTGCAAAATTATTTTGTAACACAACAAAATGTGGATAAAGTGATGGGGTCCGAATACATTCCGAAGCGACTGCATTTTACAAACACAAATGCGGTCTCTTTATCGCTCTCTATCACACACATTCACACAAAACACACATGTCCTGAGGGAAATAGGGCACAAAGAAACTTGTTTTTAGACAAACTAAGCTTGTTTTTAGAAGAAACGTAGTTTACAGGTAACCCTGTCATCTGACCATACCAAGGGATAGGCTTATCATAAAGAAATAATCATAACAGTCTGCTATTAATAGATGTGTTGGCCTGTTCTGATTTAATATAGTAATTATTTAAATACTCCTCTTGGCGTGTGTCCATAAACAGGCTGCGTACTCTACAGTCCTGCATGCTGATGTTGCTTCCGTCCACATCGTTGATGGAGGGCAAAATGAATGATGAAGAGCACTTGTCACCTCTGATAAAACTGAGACTGATTATGTAAGCAGCGCCATCTAATGGCGGTAAATTAACAACAGCTTGGCCATAGTGTCGGGTATTTGTGAGCATTGTTTCCATATCAGAGATTGCCTGACTTTGAGAAAGAGCTTAGGTCTGAAACGCTGATGTTAAATAAACTATATCCACTTTTCCGTATTTTTCTATAGCATGTAGAAGATTTCTGGTAAAATACGAATTCATTTGAATTGATTTCTATGACACATCAGTCTTATAACAACAAGGTGATGTGTCAAATATCAATATATAAATACAAAAGAAAACACTTATATTTTAGCCATTCAGTGTAACCTTATACATGTGGGATCAATCACATAAGCAAATCCTAATCAATCACTCAGGTTTTGTGAACATCACAGTAGTGGTGTCTGAGATGTACTAAAACACATTTGAATAGACTGCTATCAGAACCCCCTTAGGACAAATAAAGTAATATTGAAAATGTAGCAGGTAATTGATCTGACAAAGTTTGGTCAAAATCAGACCAGCGGTGACTGAGACATTAGGTCCAACGAGGGCACTTAGCCGACTAATGAATGGACAGAGACAGATTCATCCCCCCCTCAGTTTCACTGTGACTGAAAAAAAAACAGACACATTTGTTATGCAAAGGCCATGACAACAATTGACTGTTTCAGCCGTGATAAATGTACGATGTTGAGAAGAGCTTAGACGAGTTGATGAAATGGTCTAAGAGATGTGCAAATTCATTTTGAATTCACCACAAATAACCATGTGATTAGAACAATCTATCAATTTGAGATTAAAGTGGTTCCCCGTCGAGATAGATAGTCACAGTGTGGAACACGGGGAAGATAAGGGGCGGGACCTTTTGACTCTTTCTTATTTTTCAAGTGGGCTTTGTTTTATCTCAGCTACGCTTCTTGAGCAGAAGTGTTTGTTGTTATCACGTCTGCTAAAGTCTGTGTGTGCGTGCATGACAATGTGTGTCTGAGTCTGTGTGTGTGTTTGTGTGTGTGGGTGTGTGTGTGTCTTTGGGTGCGGGTGTATGTTTTCAAAAAGCCTATATGTTTCCCATAGTTGCAGTTGATATTAATACCTCCATCTGTCAGCCGTGGATCATTTTGTCTTCTCTACGTTCCTTGGAGTTATTCATCCAGTACAGAGTCCTGCAATGGTGGCGGGGGGGGGGGGGCACAAGGGGCTCTGTAGAGTTTAGCTCCCCATCTGTCTCCTGTTGATCAGACTCCCTGTAGGTCCACTCGTCCACAGTGAACCATGATAGATCCTTTCAGATCCAACATGTCCGCCCATCCCCAATCATAATGCCAAACGTAGATGGATGGGGCTGCAGTTGCATTTTACAGGGGATGGAGATTCAGAGGAGAGCGCTGTAATCTACATTTAAAATACTCAAAAGGCCAATAGATGTGATGGGTTCCGCGCAGAGCGGGCCGGTGGGACCTGTATTGGAGTATAGTGGAGATGCAGTTTGGGAGAAACGTTTCGCCCCCTTTCCGATGTCCTCTGTATGGATTTTGAAAGGAGAGCTCTTCTTATGTGTGGTGACAGGGGTGGCTCAGACCCATACCCTTGATAGGATGGAGCAGCCGTAAAAAGTCGCCTCAGACAATTAAATAGAAGCAGTTGTATTTGAAATAGCCTGCTGGCCAGTGGAAATACTGGAGCTCAGCTCTCCTTAAGTCTCATTTTAACCAAATGTCCTCGGCGTGAACTGGCTATCGCCCGGTTCGACCTGTTTGTGACTATAAACAGTATGTTATAGTCAACCAAAAAACAGTGTGATATAAAGTGAACCTTACCAAACAACAATTTTTTTATATTTATGTCATTAACATCCTCTATCAAAAGGTCATTTAGACATCATGAAAGTCCCTTCATCCTCCACGTTGTTAATTACACTCTGCTTCAAAAGCTTTGAGGATCATTTTCATCCGGGTTAGGAAAAACACTGCGGAAGTATCTGCATCTTGAGTCCCTGGTTATACATTTTTCTCAAAAGTTTGCATGCCCTAGTTAGAATTGATCAAGTATGTACCATTTGTAAAGAAAGCATGAATGAGGAGGGCAAACACATGTCATTTCTTCCTTATGGGATTCACATTCAGCTGTAGGTCATAACAGAATGGCACAATCTTAAAACAAATCTTGGCTACAAAGCAATAAATGAACTGAGACCTGTTCAAATGTCTGCATAACCTGAGTACTTAATTCTGTGCATTGCCCCCTTTAGCATCAATGATAGTGTGCAGTCTTTTGTAGCATAGCAGTTGTCTATAAGGCCCCAAATCCTTGCAGGTTGTATAGCTGCCCATTTGTCTTGGCAAAATACCTCCAGATCATGCAAAGCCTTTGGTCGACTTGCATATTTGAGATCTCCCCAGAGTGGCTTGATGATATTAAGGTCAGGAGACTGTGATGGACACTCCTGAACTTTCAACTTGTTCTGCTGTAACCACTGGAGGGTCAACTTGGCCTAGGGTCATTTTCATGCTGGAAAGTCCAAGAGCTACCCATGCGCAGCTTTCGTGCAGAAAAATGCAAACTGTCTGCCAGTATTTTCTGATAACATGGTGCTTCATATTGGTGATGGTATTCTGTTCTCTATAGGCCTTGTTGACTCCTCTCCAATCATGGCGCTTATGGTTGTGACCATAAAGCTCTATTTTGGTCATATCACTCCAAATTGCAGTGTGCCAAAACCTGTGAGGTGTGTCAGAGGTTGTTGGGCATATTGCAACCAGGCTTTTTTGTGTAATTGGTGCAGTAAAGGCTTCTTCCTGGCAACTTGACCATGCGGCTCATTTTTGTTCAAGTTCTATCGTATTGTGTTCGTTGAAACAACCACACTGTCTTTTTCCAGAGCAGCCTGTATTGCTACTGAGGTTACCTGTGGGTTTTTCTTTGTATCCCAAACAATTCTTCTAGCAGTTTTCACCGAAATCTTTCTTGGTCAATCTGACCTTGGCTTGGCACCAAGAGATCCCCAAATGTTCCACTTCTCAATAAGTGATTGAACAGTACTGACTGGCATTGGCAAGGCTTTAGATATCTCTTTATATTTTTTCCATCTTCATAATGTTCCATTACCTTTTTTCACAGGTCTTTTGACAGTTCTTTTCTGCTCCAGAAAAGTCGCATGTATCTAGCCTGCTCATTGTATCCACGTTAGAGCTAACAAACTCATTGACTATTTATACACAGACACTAATTGAAATTTGAAGACCCACAGGTGTGGAAAGGTAATTAATTAATTTCCCTGTCTGTGTCACCTTGTGTGTCTGTAACAAGGCCCAACATTCAAGGGTATGTAAACTTTTGATCAGGGCCATTTCGGTTATTTCTGTGATAAATATGATTTAAAAAGAAGCCGGACAGCTATGTGATAATAAATGTCTCCTTTTATTATCAATACATTTATTTATTTAAAAAATCATATGATCACTGTCCTTAAATAAAATAAAAATGTTTTGCATGATCAGTCATATTTTTTAAATCAATGCCAAAATATCACAATTTCTGCCAGGGTATAGTATGCAAACTGTAGATGTCCTCAGTTAAAAATTGCAAATGTTTGAATTAAATGTGTAGATGTTTGTAGTATTGAATATGTTATGTGAGTTATATTGTTCATACAGTATTTAAATATACTGTATATTTAAATGGGATTTGAACAACACTGAACTAGAGGATGACAAAAAATATTGAAAAAACAAGTAGTAGACAGGTGGATTTACTAGGGTCAGAGTTTCTGGGTGGTTATACAGGGATTTTGCCTGGCACTAAGTGTCTGAAGTTGACTGTTCATTAGAGTGATGTGTCTTTTCATTTTGGCGTACAGCGCTCTGAGGCGGGCGGCACAGTGCTGCAGTGGTTAGCACTGTCGCCTTGCAGCAAGAAGGTTGCAGGTTCAAACCCCCGGTTACCCCGGCCTTTCTGTGTGGTGTTTGCATGCTCTGCGTGGGTTCTCTCCGGCTTCCTCCCACCGTCTGAAAGTCATGTGGGCTAGGTTGATTGGTGACCCTGCATTGTCCGTGAGTTTGAATGGTTCATTTTCTATATGTGGCCCTGTGAAGGGCTGGGTGTACTCTGGGATTGGCTCCTGCGACACTGTCCGCAGGATGAGCGATTGACAATGAATCAATGCTCTGAGGTGCCTACCAGAGAGGTGGGGCTGGAACAGGTTGTATCCAGGGTGTAGTGGATCTGCTGTGAGGTTTCCTGCCCTTTTACTGACTCTGGTTTTGTGTAAGTCCTGGATGGAGGGAAGGTTGGCACCAATGATCTTTCCTGCCGTTCTGTCTGTTGTAAGCAATTGTACTCACCAACATTTTGTTTTCCAACATACACTGATAGTTTCAAGTGTTGCCATTCAATCTCAATTGGATTTAGAGCTGAAATAAGACTAGACCATTCTAAAACAATACCGTTTCTGATTCAGATGTGGACATGCTTGGTTGTTTTTAATTATTGTGACAGTGCCTGCCTGACCCACGTGCGCTTCAGCTTCACCTCAGATGAACGGCCTGACAATCTCATTTAGAAATATCTGATGAATATCATTTCTGGAACCTTCCAGAGGGAGCAAGTAGCCCCAGCACCTTTCACCACCAATATTATGTTTGTTACCATGCTATTGGAATATAATGTTCAGTCGGATGAATCCACTTTGGATGAATCAGTCGTCCAGGCACATTTTGTTATTTTGCTTGTGGATCAATTGCAAGCAAGCAAGTTTATTTATACAGCATAGTTTATACTCTGAAGCAATTCAATGGGCTTTAGTAGGTTTTCTGTAGGTTTTCTTATTCTGAAAATTCACTCATTTAGTAATCATCTGTAGTAATCCTGGCCGAATGCTGACTCTGCTTACAGGCCACGTGTCCAGGGGTTTGACCTGCATTGTTTTTGTTATTGGCATTCTTCCACCTATATATATATATATATATATATATATATATATATATATATATATATATATATATATATATATATATATATATATATATAGAGAGAGAGAGAGAGAGAGAGAGAGAGAGAGAAAGAGAGAGAGAGAGAGAGCGATATTAATATGGAAATTTCATTTTTTCTGCCCAGTGCAAAATATTTTGTGTGAGCCCAGCTCCCAAAATGAGCTGCCTGCCACCAGGGGCTACAGCAGAAACATACTGTCTCATAGTAGTAACCTCAGCTATGGGGATGAGATGTTCCCCTCTCTTTTATTAAATGGATAGTTTTTTTGCTCCATTTTTCCCTGTCAAATCTTGTCATATCCAATAGGGCACAAACCTAGTCTGTGGTGGTCAGTTTGGTAGAGCTAAAGATTGCCTGCGCCACATGGGAGGATCTTTCTCAGGAATGTTCCCCTCTTCCTCATTGTTCTTATCACCCCACACAATGCTCTGCAAAAATGGCCGATTGATTAGTTCAAGGTTACTATAACTTGGAGTGTTTCTTATTCGTCTCTGCTCTCCACTGATAAGATTGTACACTGTTTTTTTTCTTTTAGGTTATCCCTCTACGTCTGGAATAGTAGATATCTCTTTGTTCAAGTATATCTAAGTTGTCAATGCTTTTTTAAGTAATGCCTTGTAACTTAAGCTCATGCCTTTAGTGTATATATGCCTTACATAATGTAATCCATAATTTTCGCTATGAATTAAATTCATTTGAATATGGTTAAACTCTCCAATTCTTAAATTGTCAACTCACTGAATAATAATTCTTGGTTGCATATTCAGATGAATTCCTTAATCTTTTGAGGCAGATTACTTTTATTAGACTTTATTCGACTCATTTGCATAATTGTAAATCTTGCTTAGGGGCATCCAAAGGATATGGCTGGTCCATGCTTCCAGGTGCGTTTTAGCCAAATTCCACAGAAAGAGCCTGCAATCAATGGTCAAGCATGGTTGTGATAGTAAGGAGAGTTCTGGATGCCAGCTGCCTCAGGTCACAGAAGACATGCCATCACCGAAGGAACAATAAACTCTGCTCTGCATTACAGAAGGACAATAAAGGAGAATATCTGGCTCTCCATTCATAAGTTTAAGGGGAAGTATACCTGGATCATGCAGAAAGACAACAATCAAAAACATAAAAGCAAATTCACATCAGAATGGTTGTAAAGAAACATTTCTTTAGTATGAAAACCCTTTTTTGAATTTTGGAAGTCATGTAAGAGTCTGATCCATAGTTGCAGAGGAAGCTTTTGGCTTCAGTCATTCCAGCTTAAGGCGATACAGCCAGTAAGTTATTCAGAGTAAGTGGGAAATTAATTTTCAACACAGAGGCATTGGCTGTTACATGACTTTGATAATTTGGTACATACACAATACATATCCAAGTGTTTTGTTATTTGCTCACATAGAATCCCTATTTAGCATATTAGGGTAGCTCGGCTCATAGTCAAATATGTTTGACCGGGATGACAGGACATATTGTTGAGTAAATATGTGGTTATGGAAGTCAATAGAAGGCGGATCATTGGCCCACAGTCAAAAATGAATCTAACAAAGTGAATAATCATCAAATCAATAATTATTTGTGTATTGGATATTTTTTGTCGCTGCATAATATTAAGAAAATCCTTTTCAGGATTAGAGTATATGACTGCTTAATGTTAACTCCAACTGGTAGAGTAGATAACAAATCAGGATTCGTGTATATGACTGTTAAATGCTAACTCCAACTGGTAGAATAGATAAATCAGGATTAGAGCATATGACTGTTAAATGCTAACTCCAACTGGTAGAGTAGATAAATCAGGATTAGACCATATGACTGTTAAATGCTAACTCCAAAAGGTAGAGTAGATAAATCAGGATTAGAGTATATGACTGTTAAAGGCTAATTCCAGCTGGTAGAGTAGATAACAAATCAGGGTTAAAGTATATGACTATTAAATACTAACTTCAATTTGTAGAGTAGATACCACATCAGGATTAGAGTATATGACTATTAAATGCTAACTCCAATTTGTAGATACCACATCAGGATTATAGTATATGACTATTAAATGCTAACTCCAATTTGTAGAGTAGATGCCACATCAGGATTAGAGTATATGACTGTTAATTGCTAACTCCAACTGGTAGAATAGATACATCAGGATTAGAGCAAATGACTGTTAACTGTTAACTTCAACTGGTAGAATAGATACATCAGGATTAGAGCAAATTACTGTTAAATGCTAACTCCAACTGGTAGAGTAGATAACAAATCAAAATAAGCCATGGTTGCAGAAAATAATTGTGACGTTTGAATGCAATGGAATGGTGAAAACATGACCTTGGTAGAACGCTCTGCAACCTCTTCATCACTTATAGATCAGAGTTTCTGACTATGTGTCAACGACTCCATGGTGTGCATTACACTAACGCATCAATACTGAATATACAGAACAGCCAAATTAGACACAGCCAAAGTCTGTCATTGAGAGGTTGGTATGATACATTAGCCTATAACAATCAGCTAGACTTGAACCCTGAGCCTAAAAAACGATTTAGTTACAGGGCAATGGGGTTGGAACTAAGAAATACTTAGAATGACATGTAGACAAATTATAGCTTGAGAAAGTTGTATACAGCAGGAAAAACAGTATTCCCAAATATGTGTTTTATGTCAGAACCTGCTATTCAGTTTTTTTCACGCACGCACGCACGCACGCACACACACACACACACACACACACACACACACACACGTGTGCTCTCTTTCCCACCCACACACTGCCCCCATCAGGGTTAAACATGAATCTGATCGGTTATGATAATCAGTGTACAAGGTTAAGTGAGGTTATTGCATTGCTACACTGAGACAGTATTCAGCATCCACCGGCGGTACAATTCCAGAACGAAACGCCATGTAGTCTTTCCGTTCCACTGCTTCCAGAATGCTGTCCTTCAATAGCCCAACGGCCACCTGTGGGAAAAGTAGTTCCAGTTCTATCGCCATGCTTGGAAGCCCGTACACAGTGAGGATCGCACTGCAACGACAAAGCCCACCTCCAGCCTCGTCAGGGCTCAGTAATGAACACAGACCCTGCTCCTGTTCGCCTTTGTGTTACGCCGTGTTTCTCCTTTCAAATTGTCAACAATCACTGCTGAAATGTGGCATTTGAAGCAAATGATTACTTTGAACTTCTATCTGCTCGACAAGACTGTCTTTGTTCGACAGCCACCAAGGGAGTTGTAGGAGTTGTGAACATAACACTGGAGTCCCAAAACGGCTGGATTCCAAGCATCACGTTGATGGCCCAACACTTGCTGTTACCTTCCTCCTCTCGGAAGACCAGTCTTTGGCGTCTTTAGCGTAATGCTTTTTAGCCCAAATGGAGTGTATTGGTGGTTAGGCAGGCCTCCACAAGGAGGTGCTGCATGTGTTTTGGTTTTTGAATGGAAAAGGCATCATTTTCACATGGCTGACTGCAAGGTAAACTGAGACTTGTTAGAACTCCAGAGAATACGAGGACAGGCCTGGACATTACACGGTGGGTTGTTAAACAAGAAAAGAATTTTCACCTCAAAGGAGAAAACTAAGATTTTGGTGAGAACACAAGATGCAACACAAAATTAGATTTTCGGCATACACAATTAACTTGGTTGACAGCCAGATCAGGTTTTG
The DNA here is from genome assembly GCA_016801105.1 of Esox niger. Lineage (NCBI taxonomy): Eukaryota > Metazoa > Chordata > Actinopteri > Esociformes > Esocidae > Esox > Esox niger. The sequence goes on along the minus strand of JACXGJ010001364.1, from coordinate 57,615 downwards.
GTGTTTCCTACAAGCGTTAGCCTTCTGGGCTAAAGCACAGATGAACTAAGATTTCAAACAAGGTTATTAAATATATATTAAATTACAACATTATTTATTTAGTTCATGGCTGAGTTGGTTACATCTTATAAGATACAATACATTCTTGTTGCTTTATAGCTAGTGCTAGTTTCAAATCAAGCTTACAAAAAACATCTCCATCCACCAGGCTTCCAGACAGCATCCTGCAGTTGTCCCCCTAGCACTGGGTTGACAATGAGGCAATTAGCCACACCTGTGAGATACAGCACATTATTTATGAAGAATAAAACATATCAGAAAGGAGATAGCTTGTATATGATTCCACTAGAGGTAGAATAACATACATTCAGTTGGTTCTTCTTTTGAGTTGGAAGTTCTCTGGGCTTTTCCATGTCCATTTTAAATGAAATGCCATGCGATGATGATGGCACTACTTTAACAACAAATGCTTTTTGAAACCAACACGTTGCTCTAACGATGTGTGCGTATACACTTTGGCTATGCGTCTGAATTCTAAGCCCTTACCAGTCAGAGTGCTACGGTTGCCGACTGCGTTGTTTTCCTCCACGCTGTGAGACTGAAAGGCACGCCTCTGCCTGGTTGTAGAAACAGAAGGTGGTTATGACAGTCCTACAACTGTTCCAACCGACACAACTCTCTCCCTTTTTCTCTCTGCTGGCCCACCAAAGGCTTTTCATGCGGCACCCTCTCCCTTGCTGGGTGTTTAATCTCCCCCTCTTTCTCTCTCTTTCCCTGATAGCGTGACCGTCCATAACCTCGCGGTCTCTCGCCGCCTCCCTCCCTCTCGGTCTCTCCAACCTGGTTAACGTTTCCGACACCCTGAGAAATCATGTCAGCGGAGGTGCTGTCGGCAGAGTTTCCACACATAACCCGGGTATGAGGAAGGTAGGCTGAGGTACAACGAGGAGCAGCGGTTCATGGTAGCTGTTATCGAGATGCAGCGACAGTACTTTCTTTGTGTCCCACCAGTAAGTCTGCAAGGCAGGCTGAATTATCAATAGATTCAATGAGTCGTTGACTTGAATTCAGGGCGGATAGGTTAAATACAGAGCAACGTTTTCATCTGGTCAAAGTTAAAACTGGTCAGTGACTTCTGAAATCGTGATATGATTTTCACATGTACTGCATTAACATGCAAAATGTACTTTTCCTTTTCAAAGCAAAGACCACTGTCGTGATTTATATGACGTAGATTTTTCAGTAAGCACAACTGATGCATTCAGTGACCACAAGGCCCTACCATCTGGTGAGACAACAACACTTGAATATTGGGTGAATTCATTCATTATGCAATAACCCAAGCAGAGTCAGCAGATTGATTCTGTCCTTAATGATTAATTGTAAATCAGCAGATTGATTGTTTGATTCAATGAGCTCAGTACGGTACATTGATTAATTCTGAGAGTTAATTGAATACAGTCCTAATGAATAGGAAATCTAAATGAAAATCCTGACCTGATCAAAATGTTACGATTTTAACAGGTGCTACAAAGTTCAACCCAAACGGAGACAACAAAATCAACTGAAGCACGGCTCTTGTACTTGCACAAACATACCCTTCTCTTTTCTTAGAACTGCTGCGGATTTATTTTTTTCTGGCTACCCTAACCCTTATCTAAGATGTCATGGTCATCATATACAAAGTTATATGATTTGCAAAATCCAATTTCAAGAACGAATTTGTCTACATTGACCTGTTAATTTACCCTACATTGTTAAGCGTTTGTAAGCACAAAAGAACAGTGACTTTTTCTGACTATTTACACAGAATGCAAGTTTATCCCGCAGGCTGTTCTGAAGTTAATTCAGTCTCCGTGAAACCTCTGAGTCTTATTGAGGAAGTAGTAGTTCTCTTATGGTCTAGAAAGGAGGGCTTATCCTTTGTCAAAAACACTGAGGTAGTGGTTAATTTCATCAACTGAATTGAAATTACATTTGAAACCTGTATTCAAAATGTTGTAATATGTTGAATTTGATTACTGTGAACCAATTGTCACAAAGCACATTATGAAGCAAAACTAGGTTTAAACAGAGATTCACAGGGGTATTAATAATATGACAGAACCATACTAGAATTTTCTCTCAGGAGTCTGTTTTGTCTGTTTGCTTTGGCATTTGTTATGTCTGCTCATGTCTTTGCCAATAGAGCATGTCATCTCTGAAAGCCGACCTGACCTTTCGTCATTATTTACCTCCTTTTAACACTTCAATGGTGTCTGGTGAAAAACTTTCATTGTATTATATCCAGCTAGCCAGCAGTCTCCTTAAAGACGATGTTCTTTATAATTTTATTCTCCAGGGAAGACTCCAATCAACAGACAGGTTAGGATAGCAGTTAGCCTGAATGATTCTATCCTTGACTGCTCTTGTGGAGGGAAAATAAATCTAGAGCATCTCTCACTCAGAGCACACCCACTTCCTCCAATGAAGAGCGACAGCAAACGAGATTAGTAATCAACTCCACTTTAAATTGCAGTAGCTAAGACCAGCAGAGTGAATAAAAAATCATCATTGTTAGCCTTTGTTCAAAAGTAAACATATGTCAGTTGTTATTGTACCTGGGCAAGTGCTTTGAGAAAATGACATACTTTGTCATTTTAAAACCATTACAAATGTTTGTTTGAGTACTTACGTGACATTTTTGGAACTAATGTAGATAATGCTTCCTCAGTTGATAAAACTCAGAAAAATCTGTAATTAGTTATATTAATTTCAATTGTTATTATTTGTTGTTTGTATGGCATACATTGTATGACTTTGAAAATGAGCTATTTTCTAAAGCTTTATTGAAGCCTAGAGCAATAGCACAAAGCAATGATGTATGTGGTAAAGCAGGGCATGTGAATGAAATATAAATGCTGCTTCATTCTACCAGGACAAAGCTTGTCATAGGTACTGTATCCACCTGAAAAAACTGAAAATATAGGTCAGAAATCACTTTCCGTTGAGTTGTGAGAATAAATCAAAATCTTCATGATGGTGGAATTTTGCATATGAACACAGACAACATTACGTTTACATCATTTTACCTCAGCAGTGTAAAGAAGTCTGATCATAGTACAGTATGTATATAGTGCATATTCACGATACTGAGGAGTAGGTGCTATAAATGTCATCTGAAATCAACTACTTCAAACCCTGAAGGGGTGAAAACAAAACTCAAACCTCTGTGCTTTTTTCCACCCCTACATGTTTGAAAGATGGCTGTACTCTAAATTGTTTAGAGTGTGAATTTATTTTATCTGTGAATTTCATTCAGGGTACAGGGCACTAAAATATGAATAAATATTTTCTATTTATAACTGGCCGCAGGACAAGTCCTGTTTAAAGCGTGTATTTAAATGTGGTTGAAAGTTCTTATAAAGTCTGTAAAGTACTACTTCAGTAGATTAACTATGGTTTATCTTCTAGCTGGAACACCCTGAAGCCGTCACCCCAGTGGGCCTCATGTTTCTTTAATCTTGTGATTGATAAATGTTGTTTGTCTTGCACCATCACACTCTGTCATGCCCTCATTTTCAACCAGCATCCTGTTCTGTTGTGGCGTCCTTTGAAAAGTAATGGACTGGTAAAATGTCTTTGATCAAGACACGCGTTTGCACACACATGCATACGCAAACACACGAAATGGGAACGGGAACAATTTTATGATTTTTCATATTTCACTGGTTCACCCTCAGTTTGAGGAAATTTTTTGCCCATTTAGGGTTAGGGCTAGGGTCACCTCCCCCTCACACACACACACACACACACACACACACACACACACACACACACACACACACATACACACACACATTTTTCTATCCTTTTAGTGTTTAGAACACTGCTTCTCCATGCTCCCTAACCCATAACTCTAACCTTAACGTAACCATAACCTTGACACCAATAGCTTGACATTTATTCCAGAACTGAACCAGAAACTAATTCATAATGCCTACACCTAAAAGTGACCGCAATTTTGAATGTTTTTTCTCAATGCCTTTTCCCTAGTGGGGACGAACAAAAAACCTTTATGGGGATTTGTATTTCTGATGTAACCCATGCACACAATCTGTCATGGAAACAGGCGCAAACAGAACAGAAGGTCAAAGGAACAGGTTAATACAACAAACTGGAAAAACATACTAACGCACCAGTGTCTTACAAAGTACAATAACACAAATGGACTGGGGGAACATGGACAGACCTAAATACACAAGAAAATGAGGAAACTGGGCACGGATGAATATAAACAGGGAAGGGGGAAGACAGCAAATAAAGCCCAAATAAGGGCAAGACAAAACCCAAACAAGGACTGGAAAGATCCCGTTAGGCTTGGATCATCTCTCAAACACACACAAACACCGCTCAACTCAAACTGTTAGCTTTCCATTCCCGGTGTAGAGGTAATGATGGCCTCTAATTTTAATTCACTCTCTGGTAGGCCTACAGTAGATGTTGCTTTTTGGGCTACATTGTAGATTTCACCTTGTCTCTGCTGTCAGCACAGATGACTGTGAATCGTTTAAAATAAAAATGATACGATTGTCATGAAGTTCCGAATACTTCCTTGTATTTTAGATATGCTCTGTGGTTCTGTTAACTGTGAAGGACGGGTTATCCAACTGAACCATGCAACAGTGAAGGACGGGGTATCCTACTGAACCATTTAAGTGTGAAGGACGGGGTACACTATTGAACCATTTAACTGTGAAGGACGGTGTACACTACTGAACCATGTAACAATGAAGGACGGGGTAGCCTACTGAACCATTTAACTGTGAAGGACGGGGTACAATACTGAACCATTTGTTCCCAAAACAAGTTGTGCTCGCAATCATCTAATGTTCAGCCAAGAAAACAGGGCACATATACAAGCACAGCACCCTGAATTCTTTTGACAAATTCACACAATCTGTCCAGAAATGGTGACCATGCACCCACTTTCAGTGGAAGTATAAATACTCCTTTAGGCACCCAGAGTTTTGCAGGGATAATTAGAAGTTATTGTTACTGATCAGGACTTCAGAATTCAAGGCTGAAGTTTAAAACTGATATGCACCACTTTAAACTTGAATGGAAACACTCCTGTGCCCTTTCACATAAAGTATTAAGAGAACAGATACGTTTGTGAGTGACTGTATTGCCAGGTAAAACACTCTCTTTGCAGCATGTCCAGCATGCAGTGGAGTTACTGGTTCACCCATTGTTAGCCTGTACCTTGTGGGTTTTATTATATACTTATACCTAGCCTATGCTAAACATAGTCCCATCATTTATCAAGTATTGTAACACTGGGTTAGTATAGCAAGCAGGTCTTCTGTCTAATAATGAACAAACAGTCTGTGATATTTTATAAAAAGTAGTCAAGTATATTTTGACCAAATGCAAATTGCATACCGAAAATAACAGTAAAAGGCACAGTTTGGATGCACAAGTAAAATTCCAGTAAAGTTTATGAGCTATATGAATCCACTTGAAGTTTTTTTTACAGAGATTTTGGTGAATAAAATATTACAAAAAATTATGTGCTTTCAGGTTACAATAGACTTGTTCACACTCCTACACAAAGCAACGGCAGCCATTAGCACCAGCCTTTATAACCACGAAAAGACATTAGCATAATACATCCCTAAAATGTAATTCAGGAAATAAAATATAGATAAAAGGTCACATTTCCTAATGTGTAACCCGGTCTGTCCAGGTGACTGTGTTCATCGCTGTAATTTCCTAAGAAGCAACCATCCCTCCATTTCTAACTTCATATGACGACACCTAGAGTGACATCAGTATGACAAGAACGCAACAATGTATATTTACAATCAAACAAATACCAGCATGCTACACCAGAGCGTTCTACCTCTGTCCGGGACAAAGGTCTGTGCTTTCCTCATGTCTAATATGGAATCGGCTGAATGCTGTGACCTGTGTACCACCCATTCATCTTTCAAACCTGAAACATTGAAAAATCACCTTAGTTCCACTTGGCTACATTATGCTGAGAATGCAGACTCATTTACATCAACGATCTGGCAGCAGTTACAGTTAACTGTCTTTCACGACGGGGTTTTCACCTTGTCGGCTCAGGATTTAGAATCTGTGTCCTTCGTTTCCAGGCCCGACCGTCTTGAATACCAGGCAAAGCTACAAAGCAGAGCCTTTGGGGATGTCATGAGGTTAAGAAACAATCCTTGGCGATGCAGCCTGTTCGGATCAAAACTCTTACCTGAAGGCTTCGCCTGTCTCTATACTATAGAACTAAACACCTGGCTTAGTTCCTCAAACATGGCACCTTTTTCAGTTGCCCAAACCTACCCCCTCCTTTGAACCAGTGCCGTGACGGATGTATCAGGATTCAGCAAAGCGATCTGACTTGGCGTCAGCCGGGAACGCACTTATCCAGACGGTTGAGGTGTTATGAAAAAGCAAAAGCATTTGGAAAGTGCTACAACCTAGAGTAAAGTCATGAGTTATTTTACCAATGCTGCAGTCAAGTGTGCTTTTGGGAACAATGTCAACTCGCTCGGTGCCGTTCTGTCAACATGTTAAAGATTGATGATGTTTTACAGCTACAAGGAGCAAACGCTCGCACAGCACATTACTGAACTTTTGTTGCAGAACGCTACACTAAGTTCTTAGTGTCTTTTGTGCTGTTGTTCTTGTAGCTATTTTACTGGGTTTGCATTTCACAAAAGTTTATCCAGATATTCTTTGGGATTCTTCCGTAGTAGTATTAACGGTTCATACATATTTATTTATTCAAGAAGACCTATGCCCTTCTCACCTCTTCGAAGCGCAAGAGGTCACATTGTCATGATAATATAGGTTGTCTCTGGTGCACCCGAGTCTCTGTTGACTTTGCAGCATGTTGCATCTCCTCCTTGATTTCATAAGTCCCTGAACTGTGAATCAACTCCCATGCTAATTTGGAAATGAGATTAATGTTTTGTTGAGAGAGAAGGTGATGCGAATTACTTCTGAGATAAAGCCGCCATTGCTATTCCCGTTTCTCTTTCCCTTTCATGTCAGTCTGTGTATGCTAATTCCTGGCCAGAATCTGGATGTTGACTTGAACGAGCATCAGCTCAAAAACAGTATGGAGGAAAGCAGAGAGCGTTAGGGAGTGAAGAATGGAGGCCTCGCATATTCAACTTATTTTTCACCATTTGCTACATATTATGCATGTCGATTAATTGCTGGGCAGGCATCCAACAAGCTTACTTACATGTAACTAATGTATATCAGATGCAGAAAAACACTGGGTAATGGAGATTCACAAATGCTACATTTATCTCAACGTGACGGTGAATAACCGTGAATCTGGCAGGCCCACACATTACTGAGGGGGGTTCAGTATCTTTCTCACTCTGCAGCACTGAAATGAACACAACATTTATTTTGAAGTATCATTTAAGGAATTTGCATTTATTTCTGACAGTGCAACTGCAGTGGGATGTGGCTAAATCTAACCAGGCATGCAGTAATTACATGTGGCTTCGTGGAAAGTTCAGCAAAACGGAGAGGATGTTATAGACCTGGAGTTTATTGTCTCTGCAGATTCTGTTGCTATATATTTTGTTTGCAACAGACAAAACTTTGTACAGTGTCAGCAAACTGAACAAAATTGGAAAGGACTTTTCTGAATTTGTGTTATTTTTGGATCGTGGGAAATGCACGCTGAAAAGTTAGAGGTTGGATGGGGGTTCAAATGGGTAAATGGACAATTGATTCAAGCCACACCCCTGGGAAATCTACCAAATGTAACAAACATATCTCAGTGTCTGTTCAATAACCTACAAGAGCATATTGCTGTAAAAACGGCCCTGCAATGTAGCAGATGTTAAGACAAAATAAACGTATCGCATTTACTGAGAGGTTCATTACACTAGAGAATTATGAAGACAGTTTTAACAATTAAAATAATGTATCAGTTGACTGAAAGAAATGGCCTCTTGCTGTATATCCGATCATTATTTGACTAGGTATAGATTCCGGATGAAGGAACCCAGCCTGCCCTTTTCTTCTCTGACAGGTGTGTGTGTGTGTGTTTGTGTGTGTGGGGATCGGACTGAGGCGTTCTAATTACTGTTTGACAGTGGCCTGACTGCTTCCCTCAGCACTGCTGACCCCAATGCTACTCCTAATGGGCACAAGGGTACAAGGGAGATCAGAGGGGAGTGTAATAAATAGACACTCACATCTTTCTCAGTAACTCTCTCCCTCAACAGCCGTACCTCTCTCCATTGCGTCTCTAAACCCTTCTCTCTTTCTACCTGTCTCAACCAGTATCTGTCTACCTTTCCTTACCACTCTCTGCCCCTCTCTGCCACTCTGGCTCTCCACCTCTTTAAACCGCTTGAACGTCTGCCTTTTCAAACATCTCTCACTCTCTCTGATTCTCTTTCTCCAACTCTGGAAAAAAAGGATTTTAAGATGATGGGATTTTATATGAAGAGCAGCAGCATGACTAAGCAGTCACACAGCAGGAACGGCGCCACGGTGGCCACTTCCTGCTCTCAGACAATCAAAACGACAACGACCGACTAACTGACCCGAAGGGCAACCTGACAGACTCCACCCGTCCGTCTATGTCCTTCCCCCCCTCCTCTGTCCTGTCTTGGGTTCGCTCAGTCTCCAGTGTGCTGGTGGTGGAATGTGGATCGGGCTCAGCTCAGCCAGCTGGCTCTCCATCAGAGGGGGAGACATACAGTGACGACTTGGGAGGTCAGCCAACACCAACTGTCGGAGCTCACAGTCCTGCCAGACAGCCACGAGTGAGAAACCAAGAGCGCTCAGTTCTATTTAAGATGATCCTGTAACAGGAGACCATGTGAAAAGATTAGGTTTTTTCGCATCTTTTAGCATCTTTTTTAATATGTGGGTCCTCGTCACCTGTCAGTTTAACATCAGCGGCATTGTTTTCAGGGGTCCACCTGTGTGTATATTGGATGATCCAACGTGAGACTGCCACCACACTAATCTGTCACGTGTCTTTATTAGGGATGCAATCACTACGTCTCTTCGATCAAATGCAGGTGTCCTATCCTGTCATGACAGCTGAGTTGTTACATAAAGATGTCTCAGTTCGTTCAGCTTCGGAGTGTAGGCTGGAAGGCCTGAGTCAATTTTTCATATTTTTTATTAGTCCCTTATTCCAGACTGCAGGTCTCTATCTTTTTTACCGCTGTGGGTTTGACTAATTACAAGCGGAGGGTAGCCTTGAAGGTTTAAAGACTTTTCATCTTGGTCTCTCTCCCTCTCCGTCTATTTTTTATTTTGTCCTGGTCCCATTAGTCTCTCCTGCCTCAATCTATGTGCTTGGGTTATGCTTCCATCGCTCTCCTAGCTCATTGTCCTTTCTACAGATCGTCCTTGTCTCTCGTCCCCTTTGTTTCTCTTTCCCTTCCTATTTTTCTCTATCCCTTTCTCTCCCTTTTCTCTCATCCTCTTCTCCCTCCCTTTCTTTCTCTATCTCTCCCTCTCTCTGAGGCAGGGGGTATAGAGGCTGAGCAGACATTACATGCGTCATGTATTTTCCAGATGTTATTGTTTACACGCTGTTGATTTCATAAGGTACTGTGACAATGTCATTAACTTCAAGGAAATCTTACATCCTCTCTTTCCCAGAGCCCGAGTGGAAATAGAAGGAAAAAGGGGGACTTGATTCAGGAATGCTATTATATTTCAGGAGATTAGGATGAACCCCCTGACAGTGGGATACTGGGTCTGTGACTGAAGACGGGCCAGAACTATCCTCCTGAAGACTAATGAGATATGTTCAACTCATGATACCCATAGTGCTGGCTAAATGTAGATGGCAGGATTGCCCGGCTGTCCGTTTCTGAGCTAAGGATTGCTTTTCATGGCTCACACTGACGATGTCACTACGCTTCCAAGTGGAATGATATATCACAGTAGTAGAATTAGAATTTGATATCCGATATAAAGTATTGATTTCATTTCCTCCTTCGAATGTTGAAGGATTGCCCAAGGTAGGATTCCATAAATAGAGTTCCGTACGTGAAAGAAGATGAGAGGTTCTAGCACCACCTGACCTTATTACCGGCATATTGATTTATGCTCCGTGGTCACTGAGTAAAGGGTAACTACTATACCATAATCCTGTTAGAATCATTACATTAGAAAAAGGAAGTTACACAGGTAAAGTTTTATTTCTAAATTTGGAATGTGCAACCAAAAAGGAGTTGCTCTCAGCATGGTATTGCTTTATGCCCATCGTTTATCCCAGGCATAAGTCTATCATCTGCATATACTTACATATCAATATACTAATAGTGTACAGGTGCACCTATCTCTTCCTCTCTATGTACTGCACGGCTATCAGCTTTGGCCCGCTTTAACACTCAACACTGTGACATTTACGCTATTGTTAACTGGCCCCGCTACATACCAACATGGCCCTGATTGATACCAACCTAGTAACATGTCTGTTTCATTTAAATGCTCCTTTACCATTGCTCCCTCCTTATCATCTGCTACTCGCGTAGTTAGCTGAAGATATCTAACTCTGGTCACTCCTAAACCCTAAACTGCCTTTGGTTTTCAATTCAGTTTGCGGCTGTCAACGACTGGAAGCAATTACAAAACACCTTTAACCTGCACACTTTCATCACACTTCACACCTTCAAATATTTACTAAACAATCTTCTCCCTGATCAATGCATCCATCAAATCCTGGGCATCCATCAAACCTATTAATATATTGTATGTTCCCTTGTAGAAAGTGTTAGATTATATAGTCCCCTCCAAAAGAATTGGAACGGCAAGGCAAATTCCTTTGTTTTTGTTGGTCACTGAAGACATTTGGGTTTAAGATCAAAAGATGAGTGTTCGGAATTTCAGCTTTCATTTCCTGGTATTCACATCTAGATATGTTAAACAGCTCAGGACATACCACCCTTTGTTTGAACCCACGCATTTTTCAAGTGAGCAAAAGTATTGGAACATGTGACTGACAGATGTTTCTTGTTGCCCAGGTATTGCCTTTTTGGTTGATTGTTCAAGCATTAAATCGCTCTGCATGACTGGTCTAAGTTTCCATCCTTGGTTTAAACCTATAAAGACTGTATTTCTTGTTAAAGAGGATAAACCAACATGAAGACCAGAGAGCTGTCTATGGGAGAAAAGCAAGCCATTGTCAAGCTGATAAAAGAAGAAAAATCGTCCAGGGCCATTTGACAAACATTGGGCATAGCAAACACAATAATTTGGAATGTCCTGAAAAAGAAAGAAACTACTGGTGTACTGAGCAACAGATGTCGAACAGGTCGGCCAAGGAAAACAACAGTAGTTGATGACAGAAATATTGTGAGAGCTGTGAAGAGAACCCCCAAAACATCAGTAAGGGACATCACCAACGACCTCCACAGTGCAAGGGTGAAGGTATCACAATCCGCTGGTCAAAGAAGACTCAGAGAGCAGAAATATAGAGGCCATACCACAAGATGCAAACCACTAATCAGCAGTAAGAATCGGAAGGCCAGATTGAAATTTGCAAAGAAGTACAGAGATGAGCCGCAAAAGTTCTGGAACACAATCTTATGGACTGATGAGACCAAGATTAATGTCTACCAATGTGATGGAAAGGCCAAAGTGTAGAGACAGAAAGGAACAAGCTCATCTGTGTATCATGGTGGAGGTAATGTCATGGCTTGGGCTTGCATAGCTGCTTCTGGAACAGGCTCATTAATATTTATTGATGATGTAACTGATGATGGTAGCAGTAGAATGAATTCAGAAGTGTACAGAAACATTTTGTCTTCCAATTTATGGAGAAATGCATTGAAACTAATCGGGAAGTTAATCATGCAGCAGGACAATGACCCAAAGCACACTACCAACAAAACAAAGGAAAAAAGTGGATTGTTTTAGTCTGGCAAAGTCAATCACCTGACCTTAACCCAATAAAGCATGCATTTCACCTGAAGGGAGACTGAAGGGAGAAACACCCTCAAACAAACAAGAACTGAAAGAAGCTGCAGTAAACGCCTGGAATAGCATCACAAACGAAAAAACAACAGTTTGGTGATGTCGATAGATCGCAGGCTTGAGGCAGTTATGCCACCAAATATTTAATGTTATTTACTTCATTATTATTTATTTCATTATTTATTTCATTACTTGTTCTCCCCTAAAAATGCTGTGATCTAATACAAACGGTGATATGACCTAAGTTGTTTAACACATCTAGATTTGAATACCAGGAAATTTAAGATGAAATTATGAAGTCTTGTCTCATACTCATCTTTTGATCTTAAACCCAAATGTCTTCAGTGACCAACAAAAACAAAGGAATTTGCCTTGCCGTTCCAATTTGTTTGGATAAAAAATATAGCAAATATTATATATACTATATTTATTTATTTATGCTTACATGTGTGAGATTTCCACTGTACTACAAGCATACATACAAGAATTGGCCAGAAGAAATCTGCAATTAATGTTTTGATATAATGTTTGTCATTTCCATTGACTTGTCATCTCCTCGTACTCGCTTTAGACACTTTCCTCGCTTTAGTACTATCCTCCTCACCACAAAACACGTGTACTAGCTGTTACTATCCTGATCTCGTTCGGTAAGGGAAGAGGAGGTGATACGTCATGTGATTAAAATCATTCTTATGAACATCAGTCAAGATTCTTCACAATGCACCTTTAAGGTTTATACTGTAATCCTGGTTTTCTGAGAGTTTTTGTGAGGTATTTTACTATGATATGCCCCTGGGGTTTTCATTAGAAGCTCTTATCACATTACACTTGCCATGATTGGCTGTAAGTCGAGATCCACGTGGGTTGGTTCTTTTACCTGATGCAGTGTCTCTAAGTCACAGTGGATAGAAAAGAAGGGAAGCTCTGAACTAACCCAATCAGTCTCTAGCTACCACTTCCTCCAAGTAATTTTAAAAAGTAAGACTCATTCATCGTTCACACTGGGAGGATGGTCTGGGGAAATACTCGGAGATAACTGGGGTTAAGGTCACAACCCAAAGTTCTCTTTCTAGTAATCGTTTACCTATTTCAAATGACTTTCAGGACTCAAGCCGGGATAACTTTGAACCCTTCTGTGCCACCCTCTCCTTATAACGTCAACCTAACTGTGACTTGGGTTATGTACCTCCAAGCTGTAAACTGTTACCATGGGGATTGAGGTTCATAGTTGCGTTCAAGCAGGACCGTCCAGAGACAGGTCTTTTACACTTTATTTGTGTCCGGGCACCACTCAACTAGACAAGGGACCATTGGAAGCTGGCTAGACAAGGGACCATTGGAAGCTGACTCAGTCCTTGGCGAGGGAGACCTGGTCTCATTGGAAGGGCCCACAAGCCTCCTATGGCATACAATTGAGTATTTGATTACTTCTGACACCCACTCATGTTGTCTTATAATGCAGCAGGGAAATCTTATAAAGAGCATCACAGTTTTTCTTTTTTATTATCTCTGCCTTGGTGTAGTTGATTATTGACTGGCGGAATGGCCATCCCTCACTTTCTTGGTCTAACCAGTCATCTTCTGTGGGGCTTTCCTGCCACCAGTCCCAATGTTGGCTAAGCAATGCATTCCAATCTGTTCTGATCTTCAGGCCAAGTTCAAATCAACCTGGATGCCCCGTATTCCCCTAGATTGTCTGGCTAGCATTATTGTGCCTAGCATTAGAGGGATCTGTTTGGTCCCATTTCCCACTATGCAATACTCAGTTGCACTCCCCAGTGAATTGTCCCTCACTGTTCAAGCTTTCACTCAATTCCATAAGAGATTTTACATGCAATGGACTCCAAATATGATAATGCAACATTGCAAAATAGTTTTTGCTGTGAGCCGTCACTCCCCGTGCTAACAGCATTAATGTTGTTTTAGTTTAGTCTTCAGTGCTTGGAGTTGAAATATTGATACTGGTGATTGGGCAATACATATATACTTTAATATGGTTTGCAGAATTATGGGTTGGTTGCAAGTAATTTCGAGAGCACCAGGCCACCATACTGTCAATCTCATAGTGGTCTCTCCATGGACTCATCGCCATAGGCAACGAGACCAGCCAGAGTTTACATCAGCTTTTTCTTCTTTGGTATTATCACACACATAATCTCATTAAGGCCTCCATCTATTGTATGCTCTAATAATTTGTGGCATGATTTGTCAACACATATGCAGCAAACACACTGGATTTGCAATGTATTACTATATGGTATCTTTCACACAAAGAACTTGTGGTCAGTACCTTATCTTCAGCACTTTACGAAGACATCTACTGGGAATACTGTAAATAGCAAAGTTCTTCCTATTATATTGTTTTTTAAATGTTAAATGCCTTATCAACTTGTTGCAAAGGGATCCACTTGGCTTTGGTTTACAGTCCTGAACAACTTAACCTTTAGCCTGTAAACTGCAGACAACTGACTTTAATCAGAACACAATGACCTTTAACCATGTCATTGACTACTTTGTACTGAGTAATACGCGTCTTGCCACCCAAATCAAATCCTTACAATGAAACTGTAAGGTAAAATCGCAATGATCACTAGTGTGCATACTTTTTATGTTTTAATTATTTAGGCCTTAGGGGAGTCAGGTAAATATTACCTGTAGCTATTTTACAGAATGTCATTATGTGTGAAGTATGTCTTTTATGCTGGAAGATGTGATGAAAGAAGAAAAAAGAGAATAGAAGTTGGAATTTTTCTTACCCACAATGTACACAATTTACCGAACATATAATTTCCGATGTATATACGCACATTCACAATCTCTCTCTCTATCTTTGTCTTGCTCTTTAACTGACAAATGTCTAAAGCTGTTTCTCAGACAACACATAAAACTCCTCATCATAACATTTTTTTCTCTTTAAACCTCCATGGCCCCTTGATGTATTATTCATTGTTTAATCAAATCTGACAACCTTCATATATTTTCATTTTCCCCCCAACTTGCGTAATAATAGAACAGTGTCTTTTTTGACTATATTATCAGTTTGCTGGCTTTAAGAGCTATGGTATAATTTCCATTTTAGCAACCAGTCGAAATTAGCATATATTGCTCTATGCTGCAGGACCACCAGGTCCTCATCAGATAGGATTAAAGCAGAGAGACTGCCAGGGCAGAACAGATTTAGATACAGCAAGAGGGACGAAGGGGGATAGAGGGATGAAGAGGGGAAGAGTTTGGGGTGGGGGTGATGAGAGGTGGGGCGGGGTTATAATGGCATGACCTTCATCATCAAAATGTATGGATCTGCAAAAATTGAAAGACAGAGGGGTAGAAGGACAGGAAGTGAACTGGGTCCAGCTGTCAGAGCGGAGGGCTACACTCTTCTACTCGCCTGTCGGTTGCAGCTATGCCCCTCTACCCTCTCCAAAAGAGCTCCCAGTCACTTCATCCCCTATGATTAATTCACATTCCCATTTCTCTATTTCAATTTGATAAGCCCAGCACATCAATAATGTATACGAGTGTATGTGAGTTTGTGTGTGGGTGAGGTTCTGTGTGCGTTATTTTTCAGTGTGATATAGTGTGGGGGTGAAATAAAGACTCTGATTCTACCTCTGATCACACAGGCGCATTTGCACGGCCTTTGAATCAATAGTGGGCTAACGTATTCAGGTTGATACAGGAGAGTAAATCTTTCTCTTGCATGCTCAGTACTAGACCCATGCTGATGGAGGGGGCCTTACCAGATTCCTGCAGAGTTAGTTTATATCCCACCTGGGCTCTCGTCTCCCTATATGCTCTCAGGACTGATTCTGTCATCTCCTGCAAGTGCCATCAGGATTTTCAATGTTGATCCTGAAGCTCTCTTGTCCTGGAACAATTTCTCTTTAGTTCAATGGGGAATATTTATTAGTTCATTATATCTCATTCTTTAAAATCCCTAATGTAGTTTAAATCCACAAAGTCTTTACATTGTACAGTAGAGCGGAGAATGTGTATGGTGAAAGAAATGATACGTTTTATAAGTTCTATAAAACTGAATTAAGTTTCCTCTAAAAGTTTATCCCATTGTATATAAAAGCTGACTTTTCTCAAGCTTTGTTCACGCTGTGGAAAAGAAGGATATAGGCAAATTGAATTTTGTCCAGGACAGACTGGCACGTATATCATGGAGGGCGAATGTCAATGATATGCATCTCAGACTCAGTCCCTACTGGCTTAGAGTGGAGGATGGATTGACTGCATTAACGATTTGTATGGGGAGTAGTTGTGTAGAAAGTTTCTGAATTGTCTATTCAGGCCATAGGCACGCAGTTCAGACACCCATCAGTATAACATAAGCAATGCAACCAAAAGTCTCTTCACAGACCTATGAACCAGAACTGAAAGTGGGGGTCGCAAAGCACAGAAAAAAGGCATGACCATACCCTTTGCCACCCAAGGAAATTCAAGCAAGTAATAAAATCTGATATTAAAAAGATGCTGGCAAACAATTACAGCAAGGAAAAAAAGTTTTTGATCCCCTGCTGATTTTGTACGTTTGCCCACTGACAAAGAAATAATCAGTCTATAATTTTAATGATAGGCTTATTCGAACAGTGAGAGACAGAATAACAACAACAAAATCCACAAGAACACAGATTTAAGAAATTGATTTGCATTTTAATGAGGGAAACAAGCATTCGACCCCCTCAAAATCAAAAAGATTTCTGGCTCCCAGGTGTGTTTTATACAGGTAAAGAGCTGAGATTAGGAGCAGACTCTTAAAGGGATAATTGCAACAGGGTATTAGTCTAGGGTCAACGCATTTTAAACCCCCTAAATTGGGACACTTAAATGTACACCACCTTCATGCATACACACATGTACAGTGCCTTGCAAAAGTATTCACCCCCCTTGGCCTTTTACCTATTTTGTTGCATTACAGACTTCAGTTCAATTTTTTATTTTATTTCAATTGTATATGATGGATCAGAACACAATAGTCTAAGTTGGAGAAGTGAATTAAAAAAATTGAAGCCCATAAAAAGCTCTGGTGCCTATTCATTCAGAAGTCACATAATTAGTGAAATGATGTCCACCTGTGTGCAATCTAAGTGTCACATGATCTGTGTACATATACACACTTTTTTTGAAAGGCCACAGAGGCTGCAACACCTAAGCAAGAGGCACCACTAACCAAACACTGTCATGAAGACCAAGGAACTCTCCAAACAAGTAAAGGACAATGTTTTTGAGAAGTAAAAGTCAGTGTTTGGTTATAAAAAAAGTCAAAATCTTTGATGATCCCCAGGAGCAACATCAAATCTATCATAACCAAATGGAAAGAACATGGCACAACAGCAAACCTCCCAAGAGATGGCCACCCACCAAAACTCACGGACCGGGCAAGGATGGCATTAATCAGAGAGGCAGCACTGAGACCGAAGGTAACCCTGGAGGAGCTGCAGAGTTCCACAGCAGAGACTGGAGTATCTGTACATAGGACGACAATAACCCGTACGCTCCATAGAGTTGGGCTTTATGGCAGTGGCCAGAAGAAAGCCATTTCTTTCAGCAAAAAACAAAATGGCACGTTTTGAGTGTGCAAATGCATGTGGGAGACTCCCAAAATGTGTGCAGGAAGGTGATCTGGTCTGATGAGACTAAAATTGAACTTTTTGGCAATCAAATTAAACACTATGTCTGGTGCAAACCCTACACATCACATCACCCAAAGAACACCATCCCCAAAGTGAAACATGGTGGTGGCAGCATCATGCTGTGGGGATGTTTTTCAGCTGCTGGGACTGGTCAGAGTTGAGGGAAAGATGGATGGTGCTAAATACAGGGATATTCATGAGCAAAACCGGTACCACTCTGCATGATTTGAGGCTAGGGCAGACGTTCACCTTCCAGCAGAACAATGACCCCAAACACACTGCTAAAACAACACTTGTGTGGTTTAAGGGGAAACATGTAAATGTGTTGGAATGGCATAGCCAAGCCCAGACCTCAATCCAGTAGAAAATCTGTGGTCAGACTTAAAGATTGTTCTTCACAAGCACAAACCATCCAACTTGAAGGAGCTGGAGCAGTTTTGCAGGGAGGAATGTGCAGAAATCCCAGTGGTAAGATGTGGAAATCTCATAGAGACTTATCCAAAGCAACTTGGAGCAAGTATTGATTTTAAGGGGGTGAATAGTTATGCACATTGACTTTTTATGTTATTTTGTACTATTTGTTGTTTGTTTCACAATAAATTAAATAAAATCATCTTCAAAGTCTTGGGCATGTTCTGTAAATTTAATGATGCAAATCCTCAAACAATCCATGTTAATTCCAAATTGTGAGGCAACAAAACACGAAAAATACAAAGGGGGTGAATACTTTTGCAAGGCACTGTATGCACCTTATGCACGCATGTCAGTCACCGTCCGTGTTTGTAGTTGATGGAGCAGGGGAGCTGGCCCTGTTTGTTACTGTTATCACTGTCCCGTGTGTTTTTCCGCTCTCTTGAGATTTGATGAGAATTGTTGCTTTGCTAAGCAGTTCGATGCAGTTGTTAGATTGGCTCTGACTCGTAGGTTGAAACATTACCAGTTTATTACAATAGTTGTTATTATTTTCATTGTGGTGAAAACCGGGACAATTTGGTAATGAATGCCAAAAACCAGGACATTTAAGTGTTTTACAAATATTTGTTGGGACCCGTGACACCTGGCTTGAAAGGGACAATCTGGTCACCCTGCATTAGTCACAAATTGGATATCACAAAATGGGGTAGAAAAACGAAGAGACGAAGGGAGACCTTTCAAAAGAAAAAAGCAAGCATTATTATTTCATGATAGGTCAACCAAAAAAGAACAAGTCTGTGTCCTTCAGAAATTGAGATGGTCAGGTCATGGCTTGAGTAAAGAGAGGTCAGAGAATGGTAGATGGTGAAGTCTCTGGATGAGTCTTGCAGCGTCTACTCTTACGCAGAGTATCGTCAATAGTTTTTGGCACTTTGGTGAGGCCTTAGCAGCTTTAGGCATCAGAAAGTTCACCACACAATATTCAGTTTAGTAGCCAGTTGTTGTCACTATAAGCTCTCAGCCTCAGCCCTGCTATATTCCTCTATCTTTTTATCCTCTCAAACTTCAGGCAACCACAAATAATGTTCTTAAAAGATCAGAGACTGGCAGCCAAGTGAAACAAAAAGCTGGCACTGTGTCCAGATGCCTTAAAAAACATTAGCCAGCTAACGCTTGCTAGCCAAGAAGAAAAGTGTTAAACCGTCAGTCAATTTGTACATTTGTGACTCAAAAACACCACGTGTATGCAATGAATCCAAATGTTATCAAAACATTTAATTTAAGAACTTAAAAAACTGTTTAAATATCATTTTATAACACAAGTACATTTATAGAAGCTCTGTGCTTTGACTGCTACTAAGGTACCATGCCAGCTATATACAATTATTGGTACACAAAACTGAATTGCAAGAAAAAAAACACATGAATATATAAGAGGTAGAGTAGTAGAGAGCAAAACATAGAGATTATAGTATAATATACTATAATTATATAAGTAATACACAATACAAGCCATGGTTAACAAAGTTCATGTTTTGATTAAGCATAAGCCTTTGTTACTGACACAGGAACATGTTACAAACCATGCAATTGAAAACAACACTAACAAAAAAGGAAGCTAATAAACTAAGAACAAAGAAAGACAGTAGGTGGTGCTGCCCAGAGGGGAGCCGTCCATCTTCTTTCCCTCAAACTCAAAATATCCCATTCCCCATTCACTTACCAATCAAAGTCATAACATTCTTAAAAACCAGTCTCCACCCTGCCTTTGTAGTGTATTTGCTTCTTATGGGCATTGGCCAGGAACAGAAAACAAAAATGAATTCAAACACAGTCAGGTGGGACATTCAATCATCCATTACCCATTGAATCGTCTTGTTAACTAGTCAGAAGGTCGGTCAGATTTGCAGTTTATAATATACATACATATACAAAACAACGTGAGTTAGACAGTCTCACGAGGAAAGGAATAGGGCTGATCTATTGACATCTTGTAGTGTCTGTCAGTCTGGGTATGGAGAATGTTAAGCTTGTGACTGGACCTGGGTAGATGGTTAGATCTGCCACTGATATGGCCTTTCTTTGTTGGTCCCCTCCAAATTCTTTAACGCTTGCTCACCAGCCACCTAGAAACACCATGCTACATGCTTATTGGATAATGGCGTAGGTTGGTCAAGACTGTGGCTCAAACAAGTCTACTGTTTGGTTGAGATTCTTCTTGTTTTGTTCTTACCAGTCTGCTAATTGGTTGAGATTAGGGATGTGACAATGTAAAAAATAAGTAAACACTTCTGTTGCTGATTTAGTAAATTCCTGCAATTTAGTTATATCTAGTGCACACTGCTGCTGCCCTTCACAGTTAGGGTCTGGCTCTTTCAGATTGTAAAGCATTTTGCATTGCGGGTACCTCAATTTCACATGCATTGAAAGACATTCTCATTTAACTTCTGACAAATATTGCTAGACATACAGGGCCTTGCTTGGCGTCTCTTCACAGCAGGAGACCGACAAGTTGCTATAGGCTACCTCCAATAACAGATATTCTTGCATCTTTCATAGCAAGGTTGAGGGTGATAGAAAGAAACGGCGTGGTACAGATACTGTATATCAGCCATCAGGCAGACTGAGTCAGCATTGTGTTTTATAGGACCACCTATCTATAGCTATTCAAAAGCTGTACTTCGCAGTGGAACGCTGTAACTTACAATTTATTGGTTTGCAACTTCATTAAAGTAGGGGTCGATCATCTTGAAAAAATACTTGTCTGTGATTTTCCACACACACACACACACACACACACACACACACACCAGAGACCGAAGACTGAACATAAACTGATGGGCATGAGAGGAAGCAGTAGGAGGAGGCAGTTCCAGGCACATTATGTTTTGTTAATCTAAATCGCACAACGTCTAGAAATTCGCTCTATGGTTTTATTTGAATTACACACCTTTCCCCAGGCTTTCGAAATCCATCGTTTTCGGCTATGATGTGTTTGGGATGACTGCATAGTCTGAACTGGGATTTTGCATTTCTCATGTAAAAAAAAAAAAAAAAAAGACCTGTTTTAATTCTGTGAAAAGGATTGTTTAAATGTTTGAAAATCCTAATTTCATTTAAACATTTAAAGGATCCCAATCCTAGGAAGGTGAAAGTGTCTGGGTTCAATGAGGTTTTGGTCATTTACAAAGGCCCAGGAATTAGATACCCTCTGATGCTTTATTGACACGAGCTACATATTCAACTGGGCAAATCTGTGTGCCCGGGGGAAGGCTCCAGGACTGTTCATGGGCCTGGGAGTCAATCCTTGGTGGATTAGTATTGTGCTGGGCAATAACTATGGCCTCCTTCCATTGATGTGTAATCATTACGTAGAGTAACACATGGAAGTGTTATAGATGTTCGTTAAATCTAACGCTGAGACAGTACCTGGGGAATTTCTGTATGTCTATCCAAATATGATAAATAACTGTGTTTTATTTGACCGCAGGGTAATGCTGCATTTCCAGGAATTATAGTTGTATCTAATTTCTAACCAATTGTGAATGTGGTTTTAAAGGTGTTTTGGTATATTTGATTCGGACTGCATAAAAAATTGATTCAATTTGGATATGAGTTTCTTCAAGTAGCCAGTGTGAACATGGTTTCAGATATTCAATGAGCCTTCACCTCAGTGGCAGTTCCTGAGTCAGCCCTAAACCGTCTCTCCACTGCCAGGTGAGGATGGGATCCATCAGATTGGAATAGACAAGAATTTACTCTCTCTCCCTGTCTCTCTGTCTTTCTCTCGCTTTTCACCTCCTCGACTCTGCTGCTTTATTGCTGTTCTCAGCAGTAAGTTCTTAAACTGCTCAACAAGCAAAGGAGTACGGTAAAGCTTTTGAGTGGGGCTCTGGATTGCTTATGTGGGATAGAATGCAAAGTGTAAGCCTTTACTCCATGACATATACAAAGCTAACATATGGAATTATTTTAAGTTGGTCATATCACGGATCCTTAATTTTATTGTAAGTTCCAGGACCACTGTAGGTGTAAAAGGTATCTTAAAAATGTAATTGAATTTACATCTTTTACTGTTATTACACATTTCTGGATGGCTGAACAGACGCTAATCCCTCTGCGAACTTTGGCTCGCTATAATTTTAACAAGGATTTGTTTTTATGAAGTATAATCAAAGCTTAAGCAGGAATTGTTTTTTTTGTTTTGTTTGGATAGGATAGTGAGGAGGTAGTCCTTTAACGTGGCGATCATTAACTGAAACAATGATAAATTGTATTACCCTCCACTTATCTGCTCCAAGGTTAACGGATGGCACTGGAAGTAGAAAGACTAATGAAAGATCCTAAGTTGTAGTACTGTTACTTATATAATAAACTAATTTACATACATTTCAATCCATTGACATTGGGAAAGTATTTAATTAATGTACACTAGGAATTGGTTATTGGTTATTTCTCAGAAGAATTAAAGAGTTCCTCGAAACAGAGATACATTTTAAACAGTAAACCTTTTGACTCCATGAGAGACACAGATTGCAAATAAATGTGTTTTCTGCTTTTGTACCGCCTTTTATAAATGTAAAAACAATTCTAAGCACCCATATACAGGTTGAAGAACCACTTATTGTAGAGTGCCTACATTCTGTTTCTATTCTGTCTATCACTGTTATGTTCTGCTGGAATTTAGTAGAATATCTCAGTTAAACTCTTTGTTGCATTGTACTAACATAGGACTTAATACAAAATAAATGTAATGAGACAATCTTATTTGTACCATATACTATATGTACAATGTATAGTCGTCAATATAATTATACCTGCACAATCAGACCAACTTTAGTCATGTGTTATGTATAATAAGTTGCTGATCATGTCCTGTCATAGACTGCAGGTTGGTCAAAAGGAATTAGTCAGGAAGAGCTATATAATCTTATGGCCTTTATGATAATGAAGACACAGCCTGTATTTAAGATGTACCGGTTGTACCGGTACATAACTATAAGTGTGGTTATAAATGGATAGTACCGCACTGTAATTTAGTGAGACATTATAATGACATATAAATACTGAGGACTGTTAATAGTTAATAGACAGTTAATTGTTTGGGCTCTATCATGAGAGGAGCCTGTGGGCAGTGCTGCTGTCTGGGATGGCACACCCCTGAGTACTGTTATTTCTTTGTCAATGTAAATGCATTTTACATTTTTAAGCCTTACAGCCATCCATACTATAGGGCTTGACTTTAGCGGGAGCAGTGAGGATTGCAGTATTTACCTGCACTTGTTGTTTGCCTCTAACTTTATTGGCGGTTGACTTGTGCTTAGCCCTTCACAGGTATTTTTTCAATATATCATCGGAGAGTAGGCATTAATGTTGTGAATGCTCAGCTCTAGTGTTATCTCGGCTCTAGTTTATGAATGCTGCCCAACAACGCGTAAGTAGGCTACACATCCGTTAGTTCAATGGATTCATGGACATATCTCTCCTTGTGTCCTGAAACCCAATCTCCCACCCAAAATCCATCTCACAAAAAAGCAAGCCGTGCCTCCCTTAAGTCAGACCCTCTTCACGAACTGGGCACGAGACTTTGTTTCGTGAATCCACCTGCTAGCCCCTTGAATGCATATTTTTTGTTGTCATTATTTATTGTTTTTGCTAATGGATGCTAAGCATTATCCTAATGTTGTCACCAGTCATGTTTCCACTGAAGGATATTTTAATAGTGGAATTAACAAACAACATGCGTTCTCTGCATTAATTACAGATCTTCCTTGATTCATGTTTGTATATAAACACCTCTAGCAACCTAGACTGCTGTATGCCATTGCCTATTCGAGTTACCTATTTTATGCATTATGCAAATTATTGAACTTGGGAATCATTTAATGGAAACATATATTTGGTTGTGGCTAATCATCTATCAGGAAAGCTAATGTTTACAGGCCTCCACCTGAACCCCATTCGAACCACATCAGCCTAAATATCAAAGAACAATACTCTGAAAAGTTTAGGTGTGATACTGTGTTGGATTAAAAACATGCATACCCTGCAGCTCTCCAGATAAGAAAGGCTAATATGTGTTTTATACAGTAGCCTAATGTAGCAGTTATGCTTGGTACCATAATTAAAAGAACAATATGCGATGCTACAATTGTGGCATAGACCAGCCACCTTTTATTTAGATTTCATAGGCTACTTACAGATGCTGCCAGTTATTGTGATAAGTTATGGACTGACATTTAAGGGCTGTGACAACTTCAATTTTTAAATTCCAAGTCAATCACTGTTTACAATACAACCCAGTATGTCCTTAACATAATGCACCGTTTTTTTATTTTTTTATTAAGTTGAAATTGATGCCGATTATGGCAACAACGATCATAAACAGGATGTTGGCAAGGTTGTGTCATGCCTGAATCATAGTTTGGACTAGAATTATCTTATTATATTATTCACATCAGAGAAAATTACAATGTACTGCACATGACATATACCAATACAAATATACAGTTGTTTAAGGAACTGTGTTAATTGCTTTTCTTAAAAATAGTACAAGTGAAAAATGTTTGACCACTTTCACAACAAGTTAGACAAAAACGTAGTATTAATTTGTCATCTGTCTCTCTGATATTCAGATCTAAAGTCAACACCACAAAATACTTTTTATTGGTTAATGTAAGGCCCACAACGTAATGTACATTTTAAAATGGTTTGGATTAATTCTAATCCATCTACCCATACACACTCCCTTTTACAGCGTTTTACTCATCTCCGTATTTGCTGTTCAGTCGAATAGAAGCTGTTAATCGAGTTTATTCTGGCTCGTTATGCAGTAAAGAGCAGTCCGGGACAGCTAAAAAGATGCTCAAAAGTAGCAGAGGCTGGCAGGCAGACCTGTGTTCAGATTGAGGGACAGCTTCTTTTTGTTTGGGAAAGTCTGAAGCAAATCCATCTGAAGGACAGGCAAGGTACCCATTCAGTTCCCCTGTATCTTGAGACTTATTTAGTTTCAATGATGAGAAGAAATCGTCTTCATCAGAATTCTGCCGCTTGCTCTGTCTTGTTACCTGTCATTGTGTCAAGATGATGTCAAGACAATGGAAAATGCACAACATACGACAGGAGAGTCTATTAGAGAATGTAGCCAATAACAGTAAGATTACTGGACTGGATCCCGAGCTGGGAAGGTGAACGTGAGCTGAGGTCGTTAACCCCATCTGCTCACAGGTCTATGCTGTAGATGAGTTCTCAGTCATACTTACCTGGTAAAACAATAAATAATTAAATAATAAATAAATAATAGTACACTGTTGTTTAATGAAATTAATTCCAGGCTTGGCCTCAATATAAAAAATTGTTGTGTATATTTACAGCTCCAGATAAAATTAAGAGATCACTGCACCTTTTTCTTTCCTTTGCAAAAAAGTTGAAAAGGAAGGTTTTGAGTGAGAAACAGAAGGGTTGAAATTGAGAGCACTGCGAATTGAATGCTTCTGTTCCTCACTCAAAAACTTCTTTTTTAACATTTTTGGAAAGGAAAGAAAAAGGTGCAGTGGTCGCTTATTTTTTTCCGGACCAGTATTTGATGTGTTGTTCTATGCTGTTGTCACATTCAGACGTCATCACATTGTAATTTTCTGTCCCGGGGGAGCTGGTAAGGACAGGTTGCACCATGGTCCGGCATCATCACGCTATGGCACTGGTTGTGTGTGTACGTGGGAAAAGTGGTCATAGATTTGTCCAGTTGAGGGTTGTGTGTATGTGGGGAGCGGGCTATTGTCAGTTTTGCTCCTGGGGCTTGTTCATGAGGCCTACTGCTGTAAGAAAAAACTGTTCTTGTTGTGAGATGTTTTGGCCCTGATAGACCTCTAACTTCTACCAGAGCGGAGAGTTCTAAATAGTCCTTTTCCCGGGTGAGAGAGATCAGCCCCATTCTTTGCTGCTTTTCTCCTTGTGCTAGGGGTAGATAGAGCTTGTAGAGACAGCAGATTGCAGCCAATCACTCGTTCTGCAGAGCAGATCATGCGCGGCAGCCTGCCCTTGACCATGGCAGTGGCTCCAGCATACCAGACAGTGATGGAAGAGGTCAGGAAGGGCTTGATGTTGGCAGTGGTGATCATTGTCTTTGGCAGGTTGAACTTTTTAAGAGGTCACAGGAAGTGCTGTGCATCATCTACTATGGTTTCTCTGTAAGTGAGGTGATGTTCAGGTCCCACTTGAGGGCCTGGATGATGATGGTGCCCAGAAAGCTAAAGGTCTCTGACAGGAGGGGCAGCTTTTGGTGTACAGGGAGAAGAGTAGGGGTGACAGGACACAGCCTTGAAAGGAGCCAGTGCTGATGGTCAAAGAGTCATACAGGTGCTTCCCCAGCCTCACTTGCTTCCTCCTGTTTGACAAAAAGTCTGTTGACTCGGGAACTCCCAGTTGGGACAGCTATGCAAGAATTATGGTGTTGAATGCAAAACTGAAGTCCACAAACAGGATTCTGGCTTAGGTTCCAGGGGAGTCCAGATGTTGGATGATGAAGTGAAGAGCCATGTTGACCTGTAGTCTCGATGCTCTATACTGTAGATTCCCAGAAATGTGTTCTGTAGATCTACTGACTATCAGTCATATTTTAAGTTGCCTTATGAAGCATGTATTTTCCATCTAAAATATCCAATAATTACCCTTACATATCATCAGTAAACATAAAAAATGTGTCCAGCTAGTAGAGATTTAAGTTCCTCAGAGTCAACATCACCAAAAACCACTAACATGGTCTACAGACCTTGACAGTCGAAAGCATGTCAGAACCTCTTCTCCCTAAGAGGCATAATCGAGTCGACATGGGCCCCAAAGATTCTCAAAAGTCATACAGTCATACACTGACACCATTTCAATTGTACATTTGCATGGACAGTTGTGCTCATAAGTTTACATGCCCTGGCAGAAAATTAGATATTTTGGCATTGATTTTGAAAATATGACGGATAGTGGTCATAAATGTAATAAATACATTTATTGATAATAAAAGGAGACATTTATTATCACATTGTTGTTTGGCTTTAAATCATAATGATAAAAGAATTCACCCAAATGACCCTGATCAAAAGTTTATATACCCCTGAATGTTTGGTGTTGTTCGGTCAGTATTGTTCAGTCTCTACTTAAGAAGTGGAACATTTGGGGATCTCTTGGTACCAAGACAAAGTCAGGTAGACCAACAAAGATTTCAGCCAAAACTGCCAGAAGAATTGTTTGGGATACAAAGAAAACCCACAGGTAACCTCAGGAGAAATAGAGGCTGCTCTGGAAAAAGATGGTGTGGTTGTTTCAACGAGCACAATACAACAATTATTGAACAAAAATGAGCTGCATGATTGAGTTGCCAGAAAGATGCATTTACTGAGCAAATGCCACAAAAAAAAGCCCAGTTTCAATATGTCCGACAACACCACGACACACCTCACAGCTTCTGACATACTGTATCTGGAGTGAAGAGACCAAAATAGAGCTTTATGGTCACAACCATAAGCGCTATGTTTGGAGAGGGGTCAACAAGGCCTATAGTGAACTGAATACCATCCCCACAGTGCATGGTGGTGGCTCACTGATGTTTTGGGGGTGTGTGAGTTCTAAAGGCACGGGGAATCTTGTGAACTTGTGACGAAGATGAATGCAGCATGTTATCAGAAAATACTGTCAGATAATTTGCATTCTTCTGCACGAAATCTGCGCATGGGCCACTTTTGGACTTTCCAGCATGACATTGTCCCGAAGCACAAGGCCAAGTTGACCCTCCATTGGTTACAGCAGCAAAGGTGAAGGTTCTGGAGTGGTCATGACAGTCTCCTGACCATACTATCATTGAGCCACTCTGGAGAGATCTCAAATGTGCGGTTCATGCAAGATGACCAAAGACTGAAAATATTTCATTAAACTTGACATGATCCAAATAAAAAGTATTTGATTTTACAACTTAACTAGTAACTTTAAACTTAATTGGAATAAGAGAAAATGAATTGGATGAACAACAGCTGGTAATACCTTTCTGAGTGTGAAGCGAGGTTGGCTCCCTGAGATTTTCCAGATACAAGGACAATCACCCAGTCGCGGGGTGGACTTTTGACAGTGAATGACAAGCATCCTAAGGATGGCAGCACAGCTGTGGAGGTGCAAGGACATCCCAAATCCGTCACGGGGAGTTGCCCTGATGAAAAGTTCCTGAACACCTTTCAGGATTGGATATGTATTTTTCTCTCGGCACCAATGGCACTCCTTTATTTTGTACTTGTCTCTGTTTTTTAACTAGCAAAAAAACTCAAACAATCAAAAACAGCCATCCCGGCAGTAATGCTCCTGGTCATCCAGGGCCTCTACAACAGGTAGTATCAGTGGATGGCTTTATAAAAAGAGCTGAAAAATTCCAGTTATATAATAATCTCTGTACTACCATATAGCAGGAGAAGGAATCGAAAAAAAGGCACAAAATCCAGTTCTTTCACAGGCATGGCATGTGCCCTAAGTCTGTAACTGACATGGCCCGGCACAGCTTCTACCCCCAAGCCATAAGAGTGGTTCACATGCCTGCCAAATGAGTAGCAAATAGCTTTATGTTCCTTTAGACAATATGGAGACTTATCACATCTGGCACCAACACATTTTCTTGTTAGTATCCTCAGCCGCGCTCCTTATCACGGTCATTACTTGATTCCCACACCAATCTTAACATTGTTCGGTTGAGTGTTTATGTCTTCGGAATCTCAGTTGTTTCTCATTTAATATCCTCCTTTCTCCCTGCGCCTGTGTCCTGCCTCCATACCCTCAATATTACAGTAACATGTACTGTACTTCCATTGATCTTTACTGTATTTAAATGTGATTGTTCCTAATAACATCTTACCTTGTTGGGGTGGGAGTAGCAAATACAGACGAAGGACAATTTTCCATGCCATTACCATTATCAATTTCTCAGCCTGAAAACTTGGATTTCAAAATCCACTCAGGCGTTTCTTTTAGGACTGCTACTTTAAGTTAGCATCAAGACGACTTGATACTTTACAGCATCCATTTAGCTTGTCTACAAGTTATATACCACAGTTTTGAGCTCTGTGTTAAAAGTACATTAAGAAATGCAACAATAACCTTCATGTAATATGCAGGTCTGACATCTTAACTGCAGTCATTGCAATAAATGACAGATTATAATTTTTTTGGGGGGGGGTTGTATTTTGGGCTCTTATGATAACTCAGCTTTTGATGAATCATGTATATTCTTGAAAGGGGAAAAGTTAGGTGAAATCATTCATCTCTAAAGTCCAATCTTGCAACCAAACCATTCATTTAGTTCATAATGTGCACCAATCCTTTTTCACCAATTTCTGGTGCACATTATAAAAAAGATTGTATACTGGTGAGGCACCACCATGACACCAAGATGAGCATCAACTAGTGTTTTTTCAGATTTCATTGACTATATATAGTGTGTTACTTTTCACCTGTCCTACAATGCTAATTCCAGCAAACAAACTTTGCTTGGAAAAATATGACATCCATTTCAACCCACCATTTTAAGAGCACTGCTATCCAGATGAAAGCTGGCTAAAGAAACAAAGAAACAGCTTTAGTTTTTTACAGTTGACAAGTTATTTATGCAATTTATTTACATCACTTTAGTAAAAAAAAGTATGTTTAGTGAATGTGCCATAATGTCTTTTAATATTGCATCTAATTCCTGTTCCTGTTAGCTGGGTATTGAGGCACTACCCAGGCACTTCTGTATGCTATTTTCCTCTGGCTCCTCTCAAGATTTCTTTCTAGGTTGTTAGCCTACTAGGTTGTTGGTTTGTTGTTGAATTCTCTTTGGGATTTTAGGTTGAATGTTGATTGAATGTTATGTAACTTCTGCAGATTAAAGAATTAAACCAAATGTATGGTGTGTAGAAACATTTCTTAAGGATGTGACATTTTCCCACAACATCTAAAAGAAATTGAGTCAAAAAAAATAACAAGCATTAACATTGGTATTTACAGTACCATCAGGGGTCAGTTAGAAATGTACTTGTTATTGAAGCATTTTTTTGTCCATTAAAATAACATTAAATTGATTAGAAATACAGTAGGATTATCTACACAGGTGTACAGAGGCCCATTATCAGCAACCATCAGTCCTGTGTTCCAATAGCATGTTGTGCTCGCTAATCTAATTTGATAATTTACAGAAACTGTTATGCTGATTAACAAAGTATTAAAGCATTTCTTTAGACTAGTTGAATATCTGGAGCATCAGCAATGTTGGGTTCAATAACAAGCTCAAAAGGGCCAGAAACAAAAAACGATTCTTGTTCTGAGAAAGGAAAGAAACTTGGTGTGCGTAATTGCCAAGAAACTGAAGATCTTGTACAATGTTGTGTATTACTCCCTTCATAGAACAGGGCAAACTGCCTCTAATCAGAGTGGGAGGCCCCAGTGTACAGCTGAGCAGGAGGACAACTACAGTAGCGTGACTAGTTTGAGAAACAGATGCCTCACATGTTGTCTACTGGCAGCTTCCTTAAACAGTACCTTCAAAACACCAGTCTCGACATCAACAGTGAAGAGGCGACTCCGAGATGCTGGCCTTCTAGACCGAGATGCAATGTAATGGTCTGAGGACAATGACTCAAAGGTCAGCTCCAAACTATGCAAGATCTATTTAGTGAAGAAACAGTGAGCTGGTATTCTGTCTGTAATGGAGTGGCTAGCACCGTCAATGGATCTCAACCCAATTGAGTTGTTGTGGGAGCAGCTTGAATGTATGGTATGTAAGAACTGCCTATCAAGCCGATTCAACTTGTAGGAGGTGCTTCAGGAAGAAAGAGCTGAAATCTGTTCTCTTCTACCTCCAAGTGACCTCAAACTTTTGAATGGTAGTGTATGTAAAATCCTGCAGAGGACATTTTGACAAAGACTTACAAATTTGTTAGGCCACTATGCTAGTGGAACAACAACACCGGCATTAAAGATGTGAAGGAAAGGGACAGGCATCTATGAATCTTAAATTATTCAGGTAAAATTGTAATGATTTGGCTGCATACAAACCCAATAATTG
Source organism: Esox niger (assembly GCA_016801105.1). Taxonomy (NCBI): domain Eukaryota; kingdom Metazoa; phylum Chordata; class Actinopteri; order Esociformes; family Esocidae; genus Esox; species Esox niger. The sequence goes on along the minus strand of JACXGJ010001364.1, from coordinate 26,517 downwards.
TGAAACCCAAGATTTTTATTTTTATTTACCTTGGAGTAAAATCAACCGTTACAGATGTGACATTCGCCATTACGGATTTGACATTGTGCGAATGTATTTCATTTTTGAATGATGAATTAACCGAATGTCTGCATAATACATATCTGAAAAAAAAAATTATCCAAGAGCAAAATGACTGGCACAAATATATACAAACATATAAAAACGCTATATATAATGTTATTGATTGGGGAAAAAATTCACGCTTACTTCGGCCTTCCTGCCAACCTGCCCAGTAGCAGAACTAATGCCAGCTGGACGTAACTGAGACATTTAATACAGTGGAATGAAAAACAGCAAAATAATGAGGACCGAAGACCGAGAATGCCCCTCTGTGTACCCCTCAGGAAATCACCGCCATAATGGAGACAAGTGACAGAGTGGAATTCAGTCGCTCATTATCCAATGACAAAATAAGCATCTGAGATGGGAATAGGAAGCTTAGTTGCATTCATGCATGCAATGTGCTTTTGTCTTCAGCTCTGGGCAAACCCCAAGGCACCCGTGAACCCACACCCTACCACCCCTATATTTCCGGTACCTTTCTTTTCTTCAAGATGTCACCCCCTCACAACATCCTTCTCCTTCCTCCAATCTTTTTCAAGACACCTTCCCCTCTCTTCTTCTGCATTTCCATTCTCCAGCCCGGCGTTACCTCTTTCCCTAACCCTTCCGCCTTTATCCTTCCACTATCCTCTTATCCTGCACAGACCAAACCCTAACAGTCTTTATGTCCTTCCTTCCTACGAATGCATGACAGAGAGGAGCTGAGCTCACCCCATTGTCTTCAGCAAACAGCCCAGTATATCCTGGGCCAATTAGCAGGGCTGCAGTGGGGGCGAGGGGGCGTTCCAGACGTGGGATGGATGGCGCATAATGAACCTGCAGGGTAATGACCGTGGATCCATCTCTATCTTCCTCTCTCCGACATCCTTTCACTTGTTCTTCTCGTTTTCTCACTTTCTTGTTTCTCTCTGTCTCACCAACCTGCTTTCTCTGTCTCGCCTCTCCCCGCTCTCTTTGTCTCTCAGCCTACACCTCTCTCTCTAGCTCAGTCTCTGACTGGCTGTCAGTGCCGACATGCTCTTGGGAAAGGCTAATAGCACCTCTTGCACTCCTGAGCCCCCGCCCCCTCGGCCCCTCACCCTCTCACCCGTGTCCTTGTGATGGGATGCCGATTGCGGCTGCTACTCACTTTACACGGATCAATGATGTGACTTACTAAACTGCCCGGCATGGATGGTACAAATGCTGTCGTTGGCGTGGCAACTGCTTACACAAACACCCCGTATGCGCACACACAGTGTGTACACGGACAAACACAAAGGTGTGCTCCACTGCAGAGGGAAAGAGGGAGAGAGAAGTGTGGTATTCTGTAGATGGGTAAAGCTATTGGGTCTTAAGAGCAGTGGTCAATGAACATATGCAATTACTCTCCTTGTCTGCTAAGATAACCACAAGACCTACAAGTGCCTGGGGAAAAAAGCAGGCAAAGAAGAGCATGCTTGACACGTTCACCTCGAAGGTCAGCGCTCTGAATGCTCTGAATTATGAGTTATAAATTAACTAAAACATTTGGCGTCATGACAAAATATGTTGAATAGCATTATACAAACACACTTCACTGCTTTAAACATAATCTGTTCTGCTTATTTAATTTTTTACAGGGCAAGGGTGGAAACATGTGTGTATAAATACAGGTCTGGAAAAAATTAAGAGACCACTGCACCATTTTCTTTCCTTTCCAAAAAAGATGAAAAGGAAAGTTGTGAAGAGTGATGAACAGAATCCTTCAATTTGCAGTGGTTTCTTAATTTTAACCCTTCTATTCCTCACTCAAAACCTTCCTTCCATTTTACAACTGCGCTCTTTGCTTCAATTCAGTTTCGTCAGAAGCCTATGATAACCAATTTAACGCAATTTTCTGATACGCAAAGCAAGCAGAATCACATGGCCTACATGTATGGAGTTGAGGTGGCTGCATCAAATGCAAATCATGATCCATTCGCAGAGTTCCCTGACACACCTTTTCTCCTCAAATTTCATAATGAATTCCATGTAATGTTTTATCTTGAAGGCAGCGCCATGTTACAGCTATCTAACAAATTGTTGCTTAATATTCTAAACAATTTCTGTCTAAAAAAGGTTTTGTTCTGAGAATGATGATGGATAGTAGATCACATTTTATATGAGTTGTGAAATATTATTGTGTTTTTACCAGCCATCCAACCAACAAAAACCGGCGAAAAATAAACAAATGCATCAACCGCGTCTCTAATCTGGTTATGGGCGCCGAAGTTGGCCAGACAACATATATACTAAAACATATATATTTTGTAGTAATAAGCTAGTTTCTATACAACAACAGAAAGGCTAGAGAAACAATGAAGGCTTCCATAGCTAACATACACAGCCATGAACAGTAGCAGCTAACACTCTAGGCTAGGCTATTCAGTTGGGAATAGCGCAGTGAGACATATACAATATACAATTGCCAACTGGAATAGTGATTAGATGGATACGTTAATAGGAGAACTGAATACCAAGGTTGGAACCATATTATGGGGTATAGCGACTAATAGCGCCGTATAGTGACTGAAAGCACCTCTGGCCGAGCAACTACATGCACAAAACAACATATCAGACAATACCCAGCGACTAGTGAAGTCCAGCCTACACTCAACTGGGGGTGCACTACCATCCTGTCAAGGGGTGTAGGAGAGGAGGGTCCGTTGTTTTGGTGGTCCGCCCTGTGTTCACCCTGTGGTTTACGACTGAGAGATTTTCACTGGCCTACTCGCTGCACACAGAGAAAAGGACGCCAGAATTGGGATTCTTTGACCCCAGATGACTGATTGCGATTGGCTGACCCCACGGTGTGATTAGGGCCCTGGTCCCTAGCAACCAAAATTGGATAGACTGGAGCCAAATTGTGAATGGCCAGTTCATGGCCCCCATAGCCTGCCAGGCTCCAGCACGGAGGGTCTGTACTGTAATTTACTCAGAGAACTCAGTTTGTGAGCTTGTGCTCCATGAACCTCACTTTGGATTTCTACAAACATTCAATTTTGAACTTTTATACCATCTTGAATATATGGTGACATTTTGACTGATCAACAAATAAAAATCAGTTGCTATTTATGATGTAGGGTAATTTTGATCAGTCAGTCCACAGCCGTTTTTATCTTATCAAACACAGACAAAAATATATTGCACAGATGACAGCCTTTCAGATGGTAGACGTGGCATATTGTAATTGTGGCTTTCAGATAGTCCTTTCTGGCCACGTTAGCGTACATGTCATTCCAGGTCTCGCCAGATTTAGTCGCTTCATTTAACCATTAAAGTATCCTCCGAGAACATGTAACAGAAGTGGTAAATTTGACTAGGAATGTTTCTTTGAAGATCTCCAGGGGTTCTTTGAGGATCTTCAGAGTGTACGTTTCCACTGCTGTCACTGTCAGGTATCATGGTGGTTCAGCTTGACAGTCTCAAAATGTCTTTGTTCGAACCCACAGCCAGTCAGGAAGGAATAGAAAGGAGGTATAAAACGACAGGATGTGACAAAATATATGGCATAACTTGTCACTCATCCACACACTAGAGGTTATTTATTTTCAGACAAATACAATAGCAGCGACTATACTTATTCAAAAGCATTATTTCGATTTTTGAAGGTCTTAGTTTGTGTGCTACGATGGAGACTGAAAATTCAATCAGCTATTTTTGAATTAAGGACACTTAATGTTTTAAGAAAATTCATAGAGAAGTGCTCAGTATTTGAGAAATGCATGAATGATTAGAAGTGTGTGTACTGAATGTGGTTGCAGGAGAATGTGAATTGAGATAATGATGGATCATTACTGCTCCTACTTTCTCACACAGAGAGATAACGAAGGGCCACATGCAAACAGTGTATACAGTAATTACATCCTCAATTATAAAAACACAGGGATGTTCTCCCCCTCTTTTTCGTTGGAAGTGGCTGCTTTCTGAGGACCCGTTGTGATATGTCACTGGAGCAGAATGTCTCTTTGGAGTGGATGGCATTCTGATCACATTATCTGGTAAGATAGGTACGGCGTAAATCCCCCTGAGCACAAAACGGTAACGATTCAATGTGTCGAAGTTGCTACAAAATTGGATTTCTTTTTTTTTTGTGTCGCATTCGCATTGTAATTGAAATTTGCATTGCAATTTCAGAAAATGTCCATAATGTGTCTGTTGTAATAGTGGAGTGATGGTGTCCCAGTTGTCAGTATGATTGGCAGTGATCGTTTCCAGAATGACTCTGCCCCCGTGGAACATTGTTTTGATCAATTGGTGATGTGGAAAAAGTGTAGTAGAAATTGCAACTTTTTAACTGTATAGGGGAAATTTATTTCCATTATCCCAAAATATTAATCTTTACAACCGGCGGTGAAACAGAAATGACAAAGAATAGCATGAGCCTCCATGGAGTGGGGGTGGGGTTGATTTGTTTTCAACGTAATGTTCTTCTGATTTGTCTGCCATTTGCAGAACACACCTTTAAAGAAATACAGAACACCTTTTCATAAACGGTGATGTTTAATTAAAAGCTCTGACACTTCCTTCTTTGTCTCTTAGCATCTGTATATAACCTGTTCTACTGCATGACTCTGCTGCATTACTCACTAAACCCCAAAATATGATTTTCGGGTTTAGTGAGCAATACAGTAATAATTTTTACTCTTTTCTTCGAATAAACCTATAATGCTGTCATTATCAATGCCTAATTACATTTTGACTTCCTCATCAGCGTCAAATCTAATCATGGAGAAAATTAATATTTAACCATCATCTTTACAGAATAAATGTTCCAATCTATTCATGTCTTCTAATGAGGCAGAGTCTGAGAGAAATTGGATGTCGGAATGTTTTATGAATGATCTACTGTTTACTATTTTATCATTCTGACATAGTATAGCCTTCTCATCTACGGTTGTGCGTTTGATTGATGTGCTGTCGTGGTCTTTGTGTTTCAGGTAAAGAGGGAGAGAAGTTTATACACTTATACACACATATTTGTAAACATGGCTGTAACCATTGCAGGATGTATCCAGGAACTGTCATTCTAAAATGGTCAAGTCTGGTCTTAACTTGGCCCATATACAGTATACCATGAAACCATCCAACATCACTGAAATGTTTTCAACAATGTTATCACTGAACATATGTTTCTACTCAGGTATATAGACTAGCGGGCTCTGTTTAGAAAGTGGTGATTATTACAGTCGTGTGGTATCCCCAGCCACACTCTTCCCCATGTTAATGAGATAATGCTTCACTTGGACTGGCATCACACACTTGATGAACGCAGCCCTGGGAGATTGCTTCTCCAATGCGGCTGACAGCCTGGATTACCTAGACAAATTAATGGCTCTATAATTTGATTTTCCTTGGGATTGCTGTCGGTGATGTCCCTCTAAGTGACTCCAGCCGAGAGAGGAGAGGAGCTGTTTGAATAAGTCCATCGGCTTTAAGTCAGTGGCTTTTATTTTGGCGTCTGCATGATAAGGAGACGGGGGACAATGGGAGGGGGATCCACATAGAGCAAGGACTGAATTTTAAGATCTGTTTGCGGAGCCCCGAAAAAACCTAAATCCAATTTGAGGATCTGCTATTCGGACCTTGGGATCTCAGAAGAGAAACCTAGAAAGGCTGTAAGAAAGTAGGATGAGATATGGAGATATGGAGTGTGGCCGTGGAAACGGGGAGTGCTTGAGTGCATTTTCCCCATTGATAAGGGCGACTCAATGGGGAGCAGCTACTCTACGCCTGTCAGCAGATTCTGTCAATACCCAACTGACTCTATTAGCAGACCAGGCCCTGGCTACAAACACAAACACACACACAGTGGCCATGGCTCAGCTGAGATCAGCTCTTTGGCCTGGTTGAAATATAATTAAACCCATTGCTTTGGGTTACTGAGGAACTGATCTGTAAGGGGAGCTCCCTCCCAAGGGGCAGTTCATTTGTCTCATATTAGGTTTCTTACTGAAAGTAATCAGGACGAATTGAACCTTGACTTTTAGGTTTGAAACGAAAGTACGGTATTCCTGTTGAACTAAACATTGTAGCCTTTCTGACTATTACTCTTTCACTTACCTGCTGTAATGACAGATGCCATGTTTTGCACTATTATTCCTACAGCACAACCTTTAATTAGCAAGTTCTATCTTTGCTTTTCCCCACTCTCTGGGGTCCTTTTTGGTTTAGCAATTAGATGTAAAAAATGTGAAAGCTTTACAACTCCTATTTACTGCTTTTGTGTAGTGTCTTTGGTCTGGGTGGATTTGATATTTGATTAAAAGATTGGGTTTGTGTGAGCGAGATTTGGTGAAATCCTGATAGTGACACAACTCAACGGATCCAGGAAGGACTGTCTGTTCTCACAGCAGAGATAATTATGTTTAAATAACTAATTATCTGGGATGGGCCACTCTCTGCTTATTGGAAAATAGCGACATGTGAAATATCAATTAGTCATTTATCGATCAGTATGTGTGTCAGTAACTTGTTTAAGACGTTTCCTGTAACATTCTTAAAGTCAAAACATCAACTCAAATCATTACTTTGACCACTGGTCACTGACTGCCCCAAACCACATACACTCCCATCGTCAGCTCCATGACACTACAGGCTGAGGTCTGATGTAAGTATCGCTGGAATTATTTGGCTTAATAGGCCACTGCGTTGCATTATAATGAAACTGTAAATGTCATACTTTCTAACTTTTAATTTAACCATGGTTGGTTTGATAAACCTGTTTTTGTGTATCCAGGGGTTGGAACCAGTTCAGTAAACACAACAGAAAACAGGAAAATAACAAACTGAAAATCTTGGAACAGGAACAGTATGCAAGAAAGGAAATTAGATGTTATTTCAGAAGCATGAGGACCAGTTAATAATGTAATTTACATTTTGGGGGTGTTATTCTCAGAGCCACAAAAATAGATAAAAATGTTTGTAGACCTTAACACTTTTCAATTAAAACTACTATCAGTTCAGATTCAATTACATTCAATGTCATTGTCATTGAACAGTACAAGCACAGTACAATGTAAATGCATTACATATGGCAATTCTAAATGTGCAATGGAAAATTCACAAATGTACAGAAAGTATTAAGTATAATGTATGTGGGATAAATAGCAATTCTCAAAGCCATTCTGAATGTGCAATCGAGGCAAATTAAAGGAGTAGTGTAGCATGTGTCACTGAAATGCAGGGCTAGCAGCGATAAGGTTCCCGAGGTGGACGTGTATGTAACAATTGAAAATGCACGTACAGTGGTAGTTCAAAATGTGCAGTGTGCAGTGAGGGCAGGGTTAAGGTGCACGTTTAAAGTGGAAGTCGGCATGTGCAAATGAAATGCAGGACGTGCAGCGATGACACGTGAACTGAAAAATCTCATCAGACTTGTCCCGTGGTGCAGAGGGTGGGCATAGTAGTTAGTGTTGGGAAGACACAGAGTTCAGCAGGGTTACAGCAGATGGAAGCAAACTGTTCCTGAGTCTGCTGTTGCGAGAATGGAGAGACCTGTACCACCGGCATGACGGGAGGAGGGCAAACAGTTTGTTGAATGGGTGTGAAGGGTCCCTGGTGATGCATGTGTGCCCTGCGCAGACACCTCTTTTGCTGGAGGTCTGCAGTGCCTAGGATCTGGGTACCTGTGATGTGCACACTGTGGCGCAGATGATCAGAATGCTCTCGGCTGTGCAGTGGTAGATGTTCATCAGGATCTTGGAAGACAGACGGACCTTCTTCAGCCTCAAGAAGTACAGATTCTTATGCAAATTATAGCCAACTTCCTAGTTGTACAGTGCATATCAGTAATGTTATCAAATAATGATTTTGTGCTTCTACTGAAAGATCTCATCCATGTTTTATGAGCTCAGTGGACTCCGTACTCGGCGTAACGAACCGCCATCGCTCCAGATCATTCACAGTCAACACTCATTCATTATCATGACCAACATTTTTCTGTGCGCTGATGTGTTACGTCAGTCCTCGCAATCATTTGCATCACGTTGAATAATGGACCCCAAAGGGACTCCCAGTCATGAGCTGCCCAGCGACGCAACAGCAGCCCACCAGGCGAGCTAAATTATTTTCTGTGCTCGCTTCAACGCGAGTACCTCCGAACCATGCAATGAACCTGCTGTTCCAGACAAACGTGTAAACCTCACTGCGGAGTTGATTTGAGTGAAAAAAAGCTTAGTAGCAAGGCTGTGGGGCCAAACAGAAAAGGTTTTGATCAGATGGCTGGTGTTTTCATTGACATCTTTATTCACGCGTTATGTGACTGGGTTGGTCAATTCGGAAACACCTTCTCGTTTTCAAAGAAGACCTGGCCAAAGGCGTAGAATTCCATGAGGCTAGTAAAACACTGAGAACAACATAATGTAACAATCAATAAAATAAACCCAATGATCAAGGGAAATAAAATTACCATGCAATAAAACTGTTAGCTATACATTAAATACAGCGACACACATAAAGATACATAGATTTTGTGCCCAGCAGGTGCATTGATCCGACAGTAGCTTGGTAATTTGTTTTTGAAGGAATGAGGTGTAATCATAGTGTCAAGCGTAAGTCTTTGACAATTTGCTCCAGTCATTTGTTGCGAAGACCCGAAATAGAATAGCTGACAGCTAAAGGAAGTGTGTGGCTTTAAGAGCTAAAAATGTGAAATATATCTACCGCAGCCCAGGGTTTTCTAGGAAATACAGAAAATATGGAGTGAGATGAGGAAGAGAGGGGATTTGCCTAAAAGGGACTTATAAATAAGTTGCAACCAGTTAGTCCAGTGTTCTGAATGTAGCGAGGGCCTGTTGACCTGGGTGTTGGGAATTTTTGCAAAAATCTGAATTCAATCATTGAAGAACTTTTGAATAGCCGCCCAATAAAAAATGTTGCCCATACAGCAGGATTGGAATCGCGGTCATTTTATAAGGGTATGCTTGGAAGAATGAGTGAAGAATGTCTTTTTGCAAAAGAAATACCCAATTCTTGATTTAACTTAAGACGGAAAGTGAATGATTCGGGCGAGGAATGAGAGTGAGCCATCCAGTCATGACTCAGACCCACTTAGCGTGAGGATGTTTTGGGGGCAAGCAGTTTAGCAGGCAGGGCGAGATTGAGATGGGAGCAATTTTCAAATCCTTTGGGATTTCAGGTAATGTAATGAGAGGTTGTGCGGCTGAGATAATAGAGGCTGACAGCTTTCCAAAAGAAAAGTGGTCCAGATCATTGAGCCTGGCTGATTTGTAAGGGTCCAGATTTTGCAGCTCCTCTGCCTTATTCACATGTACCACTGAAAGGTAGCACTCTACAAGGGGCATATTTGGGAAGATAATACCTGCTTCACAGAGTAGGTTCGCGCGTATCCCATTTAGGTTGTTTAAAAACACAGACCCCGAGGAGAGGTGGGGAAATAGGCTCTCTTAGGGCAGTCAGGGCACAGACTGGAGCAGGGGGAAAAAGTTGTCGCCCTGAAATTAACAGTGAGAGAGCAACAGTGAGAAAGATGTCCCATGAGAATTAAGTATTTACAGGTTCTTTCAAACTGTTTGCTCTAATGCTTTCAGCTTACCAAGTAAGGGTGGGAGACCGGATGTAAGTCGGCATAATACTGAGAGTGTCGTAATTTACAAGTCACCAAGCATCTCACTGTTAACATGCAGCATTGTAGTGGTTACCACAGGAATCCCTGCTGTATAGTGCTGCGTTTCGAACGGCACTTTCCCCCAGTACCAGGGCCACACCAGTGATTTATGCGAATGTTGGCTCCAGACTTTTCTGTTTCCACAATACTTTTGGTACCAAGGACTTAAGGAGGGGCTCACGTGGGGAGGGAGGACTATCAACGCAATCTGGTTTTCCAGTTATGTAAAAAAAAGCCTATATTTTTATGGTAGTAAAATAAACAATAACGCCATGCCCAGTTTGTATAAAATACACCATATTAACTAAAGTAATAAAACGTATTTATTCCTCAAACTCCTGCGACCAGCTCCTTCACTTACAATTGTAACACTGCAACTAAACCAGTGTATTCATTATTTGGTTTGATACGTATTTTGTCAAAACTATCTACCTTTAATAGAAGGATTTGGGAGAATTCTGAAGTAATTCTGTGTTGTTATAATTTCTGCAGGCTCAGAACTTTTTTTTGAGTCACTGGCATTGTATCATCTTCGGTCGTTCCAACTCTTTCCAGTCTTTTCAGTCTTTGCTTTCCTGTGCTGTTGCTTCATTTTCTTTATTTTATAAGGGATCTGTTTGTTAGTTTGGATGAAGACCATTATGAGAAGTCTAAAGCAAACGATACACACTGTCATTCGAATCGAACAACAGAACACGTTTTCATAGCACGTAACGCGTCAATCCCCAAACCCCACACTAAGTCCTAAATCCCGGGGCACCAAGAGAGAGCCGGGCTACTCGGCCGTGGCCTTGTGGCCGACTGGCCGTGGCCCGTGTCAGCGGAAACAGAAACAAATATGGAATTGAGGGGAAACACCAGTGTTTGGCACAAGTGGAAACGCAACATAAATGTACCTTACCAGGAGCCATTAACAGTAATAGGGCTACGACTGTAAACACTGCGCTCAGCTGCCAAGCACATGAGAGGGCAGGCCTAATGGAATGAGTTTCATTAATGAATAAGCAGACAATGAGGTAGGTATAACATATGTTCCAACCCTTCAGCTAAGACTCAAGGTAAACATGAAAAAAGTGGAACTAACAGACACCCAAACATCCTCACACGCAAAAACCTCATGCTCATCACATTTGCTGAAGCTAGTGTTTGTATTTTACTGTACGGCTGTTTATGAGCTCACTTCTAACTGATTTTTTTAAGTCGGTATTTCAATGTTAGTTTAGGTCTGATGCTAACACAGCACATGATAAGTAACATTATATTTATTATATTTATTTCTGTCTCACTACAAAAAAAACAGACAAAATATTAACATTTATACCAGAGCGATGGCCATACAAAAGTATGGAGAAGAAAAAGGAGCTGGAATACAATCATGTATGAATTAAGTTAGAGGGGGTTTTATGATTTGGGCACGTATGGCTGCCATTGGAAGAGGCGCTACCTGTCTTCACTGATAATGTAACTCCAGATGACAGCTTAGAATGAATTCTGAGCAGTACAGCAATGTTGTCTTCTCAGAGACAAGCAAGTGACTCACAACTCAATGGATGGCACTTTGTTTGGCAGCAGGATAATGAAACCCGATACTGCTACAGCAACCAAGAAATGGAATGTTCTTGACTGGCCAAGTCAATCACTCGATCTGAATCCAATTCTGCATGTCTTTCACTTGTTGAGGACAAGACTGAAGAAACAAGCATCAACTGAAGATTGACTGCAGTGCAGGGAAGATACTCAGAGTCTTTTGATGTCTATGGTTCACAGCCTTCAGGCAGTCTTTGAATGCAAAGGATTTGCATCCAAACACCAAATACGATGACTTTATTTGAGATGTATTTTGTCCCAGAAATTATATTATGCCCCCGAAATGGGTGGACTACTGTATGTACAAAAAAGTTGTAATTCTGACATGGTTCACAGGGAATGGATGGAAGTACTCACAAACATCATTCTTTCATTTCAAATCCAGTGTTTTTTTGGTAATTGTCTGGATTCTGTAACGGCGTTCTGTTTTAGTTGTCATCTTAGTTATTATAAGATGACAACTTGCATCTGTGTCTTACTTCCTGCCTTCCTGCCATGCTGCATAGTAAGGATTTTGAATACCTATAATAGACTAAATCTTTTCTGTACTGAAGCAGAAAAATGTGCTTCATGCGAGGTCCAGCCTAGGATTTGCCAGGTAGGACAGTCCCACCACATATATCCTCTATATGGTCTTATCTTTCAAAAGCATGTAAAAGACACTAGCAAAACTTGAATTCCTTCAAAGCTACACACGTGTACTGTTGCCCTTATCGACCATGCTTAACACACTGTGCCATAGCATTGAATCACCACAGCTTGCGCAAGAAACACAAAAAGTAGGGCCGGTAAAATTGTGAATGTTCGCAGCAAAACACAGAAATTCCATGACGTTACATTTTAGATATTTTCGTGCCATTACATTTTTTAGATATAATTGACTGTAAGACTGTTTTGAGATGTGGGGCTAGTTCAATAACAGATGAACAACCGTGCTGAAATTCTACCGAGCTAAAAAATGTGTACATTTATAGTGGGATATTTCAGCTTTTGAATTTGTGCATGCAACTGTGTTGGTTTGGACTAGGCCGAACGCCATCGGTTGTCACAGTAATTCTGATTGCCTCATGCTACTTTACTGGTTTCCACTATGTCGCTTCTCTTGCTATTAGTGTGCGGGATATAGGGGCACTTTCTTATCTTTGAGCAATCAGTTACTCATGCCGCTCCAGCTTGAGTGCTATTGACTGTCGAGGCCTACAGTTTCTCTGCAATTTAGGACTGTGCCTTAGACGATCTCATTATGTCAGACAATTTACCCTCCCATTTAGGCTTCCCATGAACACTTTACATTCTTCACACTTTGGGGGCTTTTACATAAAGGATACATTGTAATCGTAGTGCATGTAAGGGGCCAAAACCCATTTCAGAGTCAACGTTAACCTGGCTGTCAGTCCCTTCACACTAGTTAACTCATAAGAGACTGTCTCAACATCAATCAGCACTAATTCTCACTTTTACCAACAGGTGTGAATGGGTAGCGTGTAGTGCATATAAAAGTGAGTTTTCCTGCAAATTTTAGAAGTAAGATATTATGTATTCCGAATTTTGTTTCCCTTTTTCTTGTTTGGTCCACTTGCAGTACAATGTTTCATTGCATAGGTTTAGAGAAAGTGCGGTCCAGCAGAAAGGCATTTATAGCTCTTGTGAAATAGAAAGTAATCTTTTTCGGCTGTTGATTTAAAATGTAACTGATACTGGTAAGACCCTATGGTGCATTGCAATCAGTCCCTCCTGCATTGTGCCTCTGCAGAAATCTTTGCAAAATGAATCATTCCCCCGCATATTATGTGAGGACTTGCGTGTTTGATCAATCACGGCACAATTTCTGCATAAAACTGTCAAATCAGCGCATTATTATCGCATAAAACTGACCCCTCACTGCAGTACAAAAACAGGTCTCGCAATTTCAACCAATCACTGCACATTTACCACATAACATGGTTTAATCAGGCAACCCTCCAGCAAGCCTTTCCCCCTGTCAGCGCATTTTCCTGACAAATTGGACAAAATCATCGCGCATTGCCATGCAAAATGTCATAATTGCCACAGCAAGCTCTGCAGAATCCTTAAGGGACTGACAAATGCTATACCCTTTTCTGGGTACTGTGGCGGGGACCAGCTGTATGTTTGGAGTGTGCTCCGGCTCCACCAACTAGTCCGTCTGGTGGCTTGCTAGACGGGATATTTAAATTGTAAGCACAAGTCTTATTCAGCTTGCCTCACATGTTTTTGTTTCTTCACAATATTGTTCCACTGAATCTTGAAGAATATAAGTTATTAATGCTTAACAGTTCAAATGGTGCACTACCCATTTCCCAAATTGTTACTGTAAACAAAGCCTATGAAAACCACCTCTCTACAGGCAATGATGAGGATTCAAGCTCTATGGAAATCATGGTAGGTCAGTCGCTCAGTCCTTGCATTCATAGCTGTCTATGAAATTCAGAGTGATTACAAGTTCTTCATCTCTCAGCTTTTTACAGACACCAGTGCGTAGAGTTTGCTTTGTTATCCTTCCAACTGCTAAACCCCACTAAGCATTTGACAGTGTAATTTCTCTTCAGAGTTACACTGTTCGATCATTCAGAGCAGCCAAACAGCAGCCACACATGGTGAGTCAGTCTCCGTCAACGACTGTATCTGCAGCCCACACATCATATGTCACGGCAAACCCATCTGCCATCATCTCAAATCATCTTAAGTGATCGCTACCCATAGCAACATTACACTTCAGCTCCACTACAGGCATGACGTTGCCTTGCCATCATCGCCGGGTCAATGTGGCATTCTACCTACGACACCAGAAAACCAATCAAAAACACCCCCCCTCACATGATTATAGTACATAGGTAGTTTTTACTACTAAGAAACTATGGCATTTTGCGTTTGTTCATTAAGCCTCAAACTCAACTGAAATGGGATATATGATGGTTCAATCAGTGTGGTTTGTCATTATCGGCATTTCAAGCAGGTCCCATCTGCTTTTTAATTAGCACAATCATTTACTTCCCTTTCACAGTGGGGAAAGGTCCTATAACTGGTGCTGAAAATGTACTTATTAACAGCACGTTACATCTTCCCTAACTATTCCTTAACATGCTGATTGTCAGCCCTATAGCCAATGAGAATGGCAGAATAATACGCATTTTCCATTCATGCTTTTGCAATTTCCTAATATATGAAGGTCAACAACCATTTGTCTCATTTAATTAGTTTTCAGTGACATTTTCCATGTCAACTGAGGAATAACGGAGTTTGGCATGTCTGTCACCTCATATTTATACCCCAGTGAAACAGGAAGGCATTGTGAACCCTAAAGATTGGAGGACTCCGATGCATAGACAAAAGATACCTCTATTTGATGTCGTACATAAGACTTAGGGTTGCCACTAATCGTTACACACATTTCTGAGAAATATATGTATACACTGTTCAAATTGTTTAAATAATACATATATTAATTCTATCTATAAACTTAAATGTTTAAATAAGTCTTACCTCAAATGTAGGATTTCTTGTATTTTCAGTGTTAGACTAAGCTGAACAACAGTGGCATTTCTTCTAGTAGATTTTGCTCATCTTTTCCAAGGGGGCTAATTATTCTGGAGGGCACTATACATTCACAAGTCATGGCTTGCTAATTACTTTATCCAGTAACCACTCGATTTAGCAGGATAAATGACCGAAATGTAGCTGAAAACAGGTGGTCAAATGAGAAACATGGGAGTAGCTCTTGAGCAATGACGGAAGGGAAACACAGACAAACAAGATCTCAAAACACTTCTGAATTCTCATCTTTCTTCAAGTGCCAGCTCAGACGCTCCACTGAATATTGACACGATCAATTAGCTTTCAATGTGCCAAATACTATCAACTTCCAAGTTAACTTTACAAATAATAGCGTGGTAGCTTCCATCTAGCTGTGACGTTTAGGTGTTTAACATAGGTTTTTCTTGAGTAAGCATTATGCCTGTATGTCCGAAAAAGGTCAGTCTGAACAGAATAAAATGCAGTGGAAATCTTTTCCCGAATTGGACAGTCACACCACACAGACATGCCTATTACTAAATCCATGTCCACTTGAAGTTAGGATAATATTGCTTTCCTCTGTTGTCTGTCCTTTGATGCTGCAGGATGTTTGATGCCGTTTAGGTTCACAGATCCCATCTGCTTTATTTCAGATGTTCGTTTAAAATGCCCCAAAGTTGTCCATTAACATTATGTTGCAAAAATCATGTTGCAAAATCTCTACAATGTTATTTGTGTAGCCCTCCTCATAGCAATCAGTTGCTATACAATCATTAATGGGTATCTGAAAAGCTTGTTTTGAAAAACCTTACAGAAAAAGAAGCAATAACCCTCCACCTACCTAACATAAACAGCTATAATATTTTTAGTCCTTGTCATTGGAACATGATGCCCGAAGCCTCAAATAGGGCTACCTGCTGCTAAAGCATCTGGGTCTAAAGAGCTTATTTAGGAAATTAAGTTGTTTACCAAATGATTTAATAGTTCCAAATGCATTTAATCTTTATTGTCTAATCAGTAAAATCTTAAACTCAATTGTACTAAATAATCAAACTGTCCCTATTCAACTTGATTTTAACAAAAACTAAATCAAACAATCAATGACAGTGGTTGTAAACTAAGTTATGTTATGGTGGTTGATCCTGAGAGGATTTTAATCCACAAAATCCCCAAATGGCTCTTTCTCTATAGGAAACTGGTGAATATATGTATTTCCGTCTCACCATCTCTCTCTGTTTGTTTGATTAGTCTAAAGGTTTGACTTCCACACAAACTTTCACACACAGTGACATTTCCAGACAGGTCGACTTGGCAGAGCAGTGCCGCTTGGCATGGGGTGCCAAGATGTCTGGTGACAGCTGACACAGCAATCCTCTGAGCTAAACCTCTGCCCGACGAGACAAAAGAAGAGAGGGGAAATTGAGAGAGGATAGAGAAGTGCAGACAGAGACTGTTCAGTGTCCCTCATGAGTTCAAAGAAAAATATGTGTTTTCCAGTAGCTATGGCTATAGAGACATGTCTGTTGAGAGAAAAGGTTGCCTCAGAGCTACACGGCAGCATGTTTTTTTCCACGTTAGCTTTGATCTTCACAGTGCACAAAGAAGGCCCTGGCGTTAACATGGGGGATGAGCTATGAAAATAGGTAATTCCTGTTTGATACACCCATCAAATATGTACGCTTGTAAAGTTAATAGAGGTATTTAACCTGCTAAACCTACCACCCTCCTACCTACCAAGATTAGGGTAAAGCACATATCACAAGCTTACAAAGTTGTTAAATCACCGCAAACATGGATAAGACAAGATGGACTAAAATCACCATGACCTAAATTGAAGCATTGTTTTATAAGGACAAATATGTCAAATCTATTCTCCAAGTAGAAACTAGGTGATTCAAAGCAACAGCTTGCATCAACTGTCTACTATCTACTAGGAGGTAAAGTTAGTTTTCTAAGGGACATACGGTGGACATTTGTTTTCCCTTTAATTGGAAATGTACGAGAAACTGAATATCCACCAACTGTCTACTATCTACTAGGAGGTAAAGTTAGTTTTCTAAAGGACATACGGTAGACATTTGTTTTCCCTTTAATTGGAAATGTACCACCAACTGTCCATTAAAACAGGCACCAGTAGAAGATTGCACTTTCACTTCACGTTAACTAGCTTACAAAAGAAGTTAAAAATATATATATTGTATATCATTCAAATGTATGTTTTATCACTTAAGATGGCAAAATGATTCCCTACCCTATTCAGTGCTTTTTTTACAAGAAGAGTAATTGGGTTTTTAAGCTATATGGCTACTAGTTAAATATGATTTTATGACATTCAATTTGTCTTTGCTGACTTGATTCATGTTGGTTGCCTGCATCACACCTACAATAAATAAATGAATAAGATGCCACTGAATATGGATTGTGAAGTCTTATACACGTTTTATATGAGTTACACACTAATATGGAAATGACAAGAGTTAAAAGTTCAAGATGTTGGATATCTTCATTTTGGCTGGATCAGCTTTGATGGGAGTATGAGTTTGCCATTTTTATTTATGAGCCAACTTGTTAACAGTGCATCCCAAAAAGCATGTGTGAGAGAACATTTGCTGTTTGTGTTATTAGACCATACAGAGCAATATACTTCCACGTTTGGCTGCATATTGTTCTCAGGTAGGCTTCCCAATATGTCCTTTAACACAATTACCACATTTTAAACTTCATTAATTATATTTTATTTAAAAAAAATGACATTCAGTAGCATAGTGCCACAATGCAATTTTAAGCATGAAGTAAAAATTGTATTGCACTCCGGGATCAAATATCAATAATTTAAAATAAGCTTTTACATAACTAATTGAGCTTTTAATGCTGTTTATACAAAGCATAGTTAATGCATTCACTTGTGAGTAGCACTTGCAGATGTTGTGAAAACATTTGGTCTAACTTTGTTCTGAAGTAATTTGTGTTCAGTCAGACCGATTTGCCAAAACAACCGTATTCTAAGTTTATGGAACATCTTTTATGAATAAAGTGACAACACATGTCTAAGGAAGCATTAACAAGTGGTCAAGATGATGAGAGTGACGTGACTGACAACGGCTCTGGGAAATGGCTTGACTGATAAATATATACTGCAAGATGGTGATCTTAACGCTATGAATGCTCTGAGAAACAAGGCTGTTTTTCTTCTGTGAAGAGCCAAATGCTTCATTGAAACACGTTTTGAAAATAATTGACTGAGCTCTATAAAAGCAAGTGTCCTTGTTTGTCTCAGTTCAGACAACCTAACGCAAGTCACTCCTTATGTAACCTTTTTCTGTTCAGTTTCTGAGAATTAGAAACAGGTAGCTGCCAAAATCCCCAAAAATCATAATAAGGTGGTTGGTAACTACGAGCCACCTGAACAGCTTCAGTGCACCTTCACATCGATTCTGAATGTCTGGAGTGGTGGAAAACGCTGTCTCAAGTCTCACTCCAGAATTTCCTATACGTTTTCAATTGGATTGGGGTCTGGTGCCTGAGACGGCCATGGTAAATTAAGGAGTCTTTATTGCTGAAACTCCTGCCAAATACGCCTCAAAAATCACTCCTCTTTCAAAGTCACTAAGACACCTTCCTGCCACAGTAGCGAAAATAATGGGCAATTGACCTACCCAGCATTTTTCTACAGGACCGGAGCTTGGAACGTTAATTCCACACCTATGTGGATGCTTTGAATACGTTTACATCCCATATTTACTAAATGGGTTTCTTCTTCTGTGGCGGTTCCCTGTACATATAAGTTAAACAGTGTCTGCTCAGCAGTGCCATAGTTTCTTTATTTGCATCACCACCAGACTTGTAACCTTTAGGTGTACTTGCCCCAGGGAGGGAGATGAAAGGGCCCTATTAAGGGACCTGGCAGGTGTTTCCCAATTAGAATCTGTGACTTCTAAACATCTGGCCCCATTGGGCAACCATCAGAGCAACATTCTGGAACGGCGCTCCCACCAACCAATTAGATTTGACCAGAAATGGACCTTTGAGGACGGTTATAATTACGGGGGGAGGGGGGAGGGGGGATAATTAGGGGTGAGGAGGGGGGCGGGAATAACTGGCAGGCACATAGTGTAGATAATATAACATTTGCAAAAAGCAGAAGGTCTTTTTCTCGGCTTGCGGGGAAATGTGTTTTTTCTTAACGCGTTGCTGTGAGGTCCTGTGATTAGGATTGTAATGCGTCTCCTTTCCAGTGTGATGAATGGAGAATTTCTATTAGCGAGTGTGTTAAGATAACATATTCA
Organism: Esox niger; assembly: GCA_016801105.1. Lineage (NCBI taxonomy): Eukaryota > Metazoa > Chordata > Actinopteri > Esociformes > Esocidae > Esox > Esox niger. Next base: position 7,380 of record JACXGJ010001364.1, on the reverse strand, counting down.
AACGGACTCCGCGCTACGGCTGAATAAAGAGCCAGTGAAGGTTTGTCTATTCTGATTGGTTTTGAACTGACTCTCACACAGTCTACTTCAATCAATCTCTCATTAGTCGAGTTAATGCTACCTTATCCACACAGATCAATACATTGCCATTTAACAAGATGCTGAATGGTGAATGGTAGCTCTCAAAAAAGGTGATGATATTGTCATGGCTGACATAACCCCCTTTGCACTGCAGATGGTTCAGTTAATACAGTAGCGGGATTAACATTTCCTGAGAGCCGGTAGCTGGTACTAGCTTGCATAGTTATTCTCTAGGCTTTAGTTAATAAGAGCCTATTTTGACAGCAATTGTCCTGACAATTCACACAGAAAACTCATGCAAAACCTACATGCACATACAGTATATGTAGAGGATTTTTCAACATATATTTACATATATGCCCTGAATTTGTGCTTCTCACAATATAGTAATGCAATGCATGTCATATATTTTAACGTTGAATATTATGTGTTAAAATAATGATATATATGAATATGTGAAACTTCTCATCAACGCATCATGGAATTAATTTTCAAGAGAATCTTCTTGTTACAGTGAGTTGAACTAATTATCGTTTGGGGAGCAAACCACCAGTCTAGGACTTATTACATTACATGAATTACTGTGAAAAGACAATTATTATATTTTACAAGGGCCAATTTGTCCAATAAATACACTGTAAATGCAAGTAAATGAACAACTGGTTAGAGTCAGTCATCCTAATTGAATAAGGACCTTTATTCACAGTATCATACAACTGCCATTGTGTCACAATATAATGAAAAATGTTTAGTAAATACATCAACATTTTGACTTTAGTCACTGTTAAGCAGCATATAGCATTTTTTTCAGTTTCAATATAATGAAAATGAAAATATTTACATGCATGTACATGCATTTTAACAGAGTATCATGAATGCCTTTCTTTGTAAAAGTTCGTCAAAAGAAACGACTAGATAACATGATAAACATGAAGGGAAGCGATACAAATATAGAAATATATCCGTTAGATGTAAATGCTAAATGCATATAGCACACTATAATTTTGTCATTTATGTAAATATAGTTACATGTATTTAAGACATATTTAAACATATTTCAAAACGGCCAAAATCGAATATATATTTGTATATGTTTTTAAAGAATATATAGGCTCATATTAAAGTATGTTTTCGAAATACTGTACATGTCAATATACAATCCCTCCATGTGGGAACAATTTCAATTAAATAACATTTACCAACTCACTGACAAGGCTTACCTGGTAACAAACAAGGTACTCTCCATCAACTGCTGTAGCTGCTGAGAGTAGAATTTGAGCTGCCAGGTGAAATGTTTTTAAGGAGTACCTCAAGGAATTTAAACATGAATATTGAAGGACTTCAGAACCAAACTTCCTATGTCAACACTTATTCCACCAATACACATTTGGTGAGACATGATCTTTAGACCTTAGTAGCTGCAGGGAGAATTTGTTTGCGAAGTCTATTTCATCTCAATAAAAAAGTATTTGTCATTAATCAGGTCTGACGTCTTGGATTGAGCCTAGAGAGCTGACATGGCCTTAAATCACACTTGCAACACATGCAATCTTGGCATGATGTGAGCAAACAGCTATAATACCTTAGATTTAGCTTCTACTCAGAGACCTATTTGTTCAGATATACTGTACATTCACAGATTTCAATGACTCTTATGGGATGAATGCTGCATCTAGGAGAGGTGTTCCCAAAAATGGTTGTATGTAGATGAACAAGACTCGCTGCCAGATTTGTGTCAAACGTATAGTTTTTCTAGTGTAAACACATGGGTTAGTGAGGAAATGAACAGGATGGAGTATGGTATGTGAGAGGGCTAAAAGCCAGGAGAGTGTGCGAAGTTATCTGAAAATTAAACTATTATGTCGGTTGCAGTAAACATTGTGAAATTGAATTCAATATGTTGGAATGAAAAAATAATTGTAGTGGAAATCACAAAATGAGATAGGCAGAGAGACTGTAGGTTATTTTTCTTTATGAGTAAAGCTTTATACAAGTAAAGATTTATGATCCCGGAGCAGTTAATAACAACCCAGCAGAGTCAAGTTTGAGCTCAGGTCTACATACATTCAGTACAGCCCACTGTGTCCCCCTCCCATTAATGGTTAGTCTACATGTCTCACCAGCTGCTCTGCAAACCTTGGCATGAAAAGATGTCTAGAGCCCTTAAGAAGTTAGCCAAAGGTATCCCCATCTGCTGCACGCACATCCTGAACAAGTGAGCAGAGCAGAAACCCAGATAGAAAGGCCTTAATAATCTAGTAATAAGCAAAAGGATTTCTTTGTACTATGGACTAATAACATTTTTACCACAGGGGACAGGTTGTTTTGTGTGGCACATGCAGAAATAAGCAAATGTTTGTTCCTAACAGGCGTCCTGATATTCCAGGAGCAATCTTGAACTTAAGACGGCTGTAAATTGTCTTCCCCAGTTTTGTTTATTTCTTTAGATTTTGACATCTTGCGCAAAAGGCTGTGGGTACCAAACCAAGTGATAGTATGACAAATGAAGATCCTGTTGCTTTGTCTGCTTTAGTTATTGGGGCATAATCAGCATCTTCAGAGAAAACATTCTCTTACTTTGTCACTGGTACCCACACGGTTAAATTATAGAAATAATATTTTTGTGATTTTGCTTGATGAGAAGTCAGAAACGAAGGGATTTGATGAGTGACTGTTCGAGGTTTTGCCAAAAGAAACAGAAGATTGATGGTGTGAGAGGTTGGCTGCTTTTTATTTGTCTCATGATATATTTTTGTTGTTGATTTTAGTCTGAGGGTCAATAACATATGGACCTGATATGGATATGTGGGTTAATGGTCTTGCCAAAAGAAATAGAATAATGATTATAAGAGATGGTTGCAGCTTTGTTTCAGCCGGCTTGACCTTTTGTTGTCGTACAGTGTGCAATAAACAATGTGCTTTTCATAAAACAATGTTATGTGCTTGTCAGGGAGTAAGGGAACGATGGGAAATAAATGAAGTAAGGTCCAAAACTCTCAGCAAATGTTGAGTATAGAGTTAGGTCTGGAAATATTTGGACACAAACATAATTTTTATCATTTTCCCCACACGGAAGTATTATATATTGACAATAACTTTCAAAAACGTATGTTTCTAATATGTGCCTGTGTTTTTAAACATATACTAATATACAGTTGTGCTCATAAGTTTGCATACCCTGGCAGAAACTGTGAAATATTGGCCTTGACCATGCAAAAAAAAATATTTTATTCAATAGTGATCATATGAAGACAGTACTTATCACATAATTGTTTTGCTCCTTTTTATTTTATATATAATTATAATGATGACAAAAATCACACAAATGGTCCTGATCAAAAGGTTAAACACCCTTGAATGTTTGGCCTTGTTACAGACACACAAGGTGATACAGGTGAAAATGGCAATTAGAGGTGATTTTCCCACACCTGTGGCTTTTTGAAATGCAATTAGTGTCTCTGAATAAATAGCCAATGAGTTTGTTAGCTCTCACGTGGATGCACTGAGCCGGCTAGATACTGAGCTATGGGGTGCAGAAAAGAAATGTCTAAATGAAACAAAGAAATAGAACTTTATAAATATGGAAAAGGATATAAAAAGATATCAATCGCCTTGCAAATGCCAGTCAGTACTGTTCATTCACTAATTAAGAAGTGGAAAATTCAGGGATCTCTTGATACCAAGCCAAGGTCAGGTAGACCAAGAAAGATTTCAGCCAAAACTGTCAGAAGAATTGTTCATATACAAAGAAAAACCCACAGGTTAGCTGAGGAGAAATACAGGCTACTCTGGAAAAAGAAGGCGTGGTTTTTCCAAGGAGCACAAAACGATGACAATTGAAGAAAAATTTGCTTCATGATCGAGTTGCCAGAAAGAAGCCTTTACTGCGCCAATGCTACAAAAAAAGCCTGGTTACAATGTGCCCAACAACACCTTGACACGCCATACAGCGTCTGGCATACTGTACTTTGGAGTGACATGACCAAAATAGAGCTTTATGGTCACAACCATAAGCGCAATGTTTGGAGAGGTGTCAACAAGGCTTATAGTGAACAGAATACCATCCCCACAGTGAAGCTTTTTGGTGGCTCACTGATGTTTCAGGGGTGTGTGAGCTCTTAAGTCACGGATAATCTTGTGAAAAGTGATGGCAAGATGAATGCAGGATGCTATCAGAAGATATTGGCAGACAATTTGCATTCTTCTGCATGAAAGCTGTGCATGGGACGCACTTGGACTTTCCAGCACAACAATGACCCTTAGCACAAGGCCAAGTTGACCCTCCAGTGGTTACAGCAGAAAAAGGTGTAGGCTCTGGAATGGCCATCATATTCTCCTGAGCTTAATATCATCAAGCCACTCTTGGGAAATCCCAAATGTGTGGTTCATGCTAGACAACCAAATCCTTTGCTGGCAAAGACTCCTTGAAGTCTGGAATGCATGGACATCACCAAATACTGGGTTTCCTCCTTTACTGCAGCTGTCTTTAGTTGTTTGTTCGTGGGTCTTTCTGCCTTAAGTTTCGTCTTCAGCAAGTTGAGATCAGGTCAGGTGATTGACTCAGCCATTGCAGAATATTGCACTTTATTGTGGATCTCCTGGGTCGCTTTCGCAGTTGGTTTTGGGTGATTATCCATCTGTAAAGTGGAGCACCGTCCAATCAACTTCACTGAATTTGGCTGATTTTGAGCAGACAATATATACCTATACACTTCAGAATTTATCTTGCTGCTTCGGTCTTCTGTCACATCATCAATAAACACTAATGACCCAGTGCCATTGAAAGCCATGAATGCCCATCATACTGCCTCCACTGTGTTTTACAATTGATGTTGTATGCTCGGATCATAAGCCTTCCAAACCTTCTCCATAGTTATTTCTTCCCATCATTCTGGTACATGTTGATCTTAGTTTAATCTGTCCAACATATGCTTTTCCAGAACTGGCCTGGCTTTGGTTGACGTTTTTGGGCAAAGTCAAATCTGGCCTTTCTATTCTTGAGGTTTATGAATGGTTTGCACCTGGTGAACCCTCTGTATTTGTTCTCATGAAGTCTTCTGTTTATGGTAGACTTGGATAATAATATGCCTACCTCCTGGAGAGTGTTCTTCACCTGGCTGGATGTTGTGAATGGGTTTTTCTTTACCATGGAAAGGATCCTACAATCATCCACACCTTTTGTCTTCGCTGGACATCCAGGCCTTTTGTAGTGCAGAGCTTACCAGTGCATAATTTGTTTTTCCTGCTGTCTCTCTGAGGGATTTTTTTGCAGCCTAAAGATGGCCTGTTTCACTTGCATTGAGAGCTCCTTTGTCCACATGTTGTGGGTTCACAGCAACAGCTTCCGAATGTGAATGCCACACCTGGAGTCAACTCCAGACAATTTACCTGCTTAATTGATGAAGAAATAATGAAGGAACAGCCCACACCTGTCCATGAAACAGCTTTGGAGTTAATTGCCCTATTATTCTTGGTGCCTTGAAAAAGGGATATGCATATAAAAAAGTTGGATGAAAATTGTGAAAAAGTCCTTTAACATGACTGTTGACCGAATAACCCGAAGGGTTTAGGCCTAATTTATTAAATATCCAAAGCATTTTAGATTGGATCACAAAATGCAGTTGTTCATAATCATGATCTGTACTTTAACCAGAATTGAAATAGAGTATTTAGTAAAAGATTACATGCGTTTATTTTAATCTTTCTATAAACCGATCTCAAATAAAACACTATGAATGAACACCTCACACTGGCACCTTAGCAGTTCTACTATCACCCACAACAGGTCTTGTTCTACAGAGTGCCTAGTTACCAGGCAGACAACATGGTCTGTGAGTTTATTCTCCTTCCAGGTCAGGGATTTGGCCAAAGCACTACCCACACATATGTTTTGCCTTATGGTGTTTTGAGAGTTTCTTGTTGTTAGTGTGATTTGAAAATGGTATTAACATATGATGTACAAGTTATTTAAATTAAGTCTTTGTTACATTATCTATTGTCTTTATGCAGAATTGTTTACTTAATGTTGTATTCACCATTTGTTTTAGTTTTTTTTTTTTTCTCACTGAAAGTGTGCCTCAACAGCCCCCCCAGGACAAAGTGGGTCTGGGTAGACACCTGGGAAAGGGATTGATAAAGCGAGATCAGATGAAGAGAAAGATGACAGCTCCTCACATGCCATTTCAGATGCAGGTTACTGGTTTAAATGACCAGAGAACATGTGCACTTATAAAATGTATCAATCTGATGAAAACAGGTCAAAGAATGACCGCAGCGTATTCAGATAAACCTAGCCGTAAGAAACAAGGCGGTAACCATCATCCGAGAGCACAAAGTTGGCCAGCCCATTAATAAACATGTCCTTTTTTGTAACAACAGCAATCGAGAGCACCATGAGGAACAAGAAGCAACCCCATTCAATTCTCTTTGTGTGTGTTTAACACCTGGTGCCTCCCCATTACAGACCTCCACTTAGATCTGAATGATGTGATGCCTGTTATGGCGTGTTTGTTCTATACGGAGGGAACTCATGCACCATGGCTGACGGAGAGAGATGGAGAGAGTGTGATATAGGTGTAGGGTAATACTGGATATGTCCACTAGGATGAGGAAACATGGATGAGAGAGGTGGAGGGAGAGAGTGCAGGCATAGGGTTATAGGAAGCATAGAGGGTGAAAGGGAAGGGAGTGGATGAAGAGTTGAAGTGGGGAAAGGAGTGGGAATGCAGCAGAGAGAGGTGATCCCAATAGCATTAAATGGAAGAAAATAGGAGAGCGAGAGATGTAGAGTGGAATGGTACAAATGGAAGCATAAAATGGAGGAACACTGATCTGCAGGAGGAGAGATCACTGTAAAAGAGCAATGGGGGAACAGGAGACAGAAGACCGGATGTGGGGGACAAGAGATAAAGGGAGAGGGGATAGGGGACAGGAGATAAAGGGAGAGGGGATAGGGGACAGGAGATCAGGGGACATGGGATAGGGGACAGAAGATAAGGGGACAGGAGATAGGGGACAGAAGATAAGGGGACAGGAAATAGGGGACAGAAGATAAGAGGACAGGGTATAGCGGACAGAAGATAAGAGGACAGGGGATAGGGGACAGAAGATAAGAGGACAGGGGATAGGGGACAAAAGATAAGAGGACAGGGGATAGGGGACAGAAGATAAGGGGACAGACTATAGGGGACAGAAGATAAGAGGACATGGGATAGGGGACAGGGGATCAGGGGACAGAAGATAAGAGGACAGGGGATAGGGGACAGAAGATAAGGGGACAGGCTATAGGGGACAGAAGAT
>JACXGJ010001363.1:0-86092 GCA_016801105.1 Esox niger | reverse complement strand
TGTTTTAATGCATTGCCACCTAAGGGCCCGAAAATATCTATCCAGTATTCATTTTTGGTAACGAGTTCAAACAGTTGCAGTTAATACAGGTAATGACTGTGGAACAGGAGGGTTTCTTAAAGAAACAGGTCTGTGAGAGCCGGAATTCTTACTGGTTGGTAGGTGATCAAATACTTATGTCATGCAATAAAATGCAAATAAATTATAAAAAAATCATACAATGTGATTTTCTGGATTTTTGTTTTAGATTCCATCTCTCACAGTTGAAGTGTACCTTTGATAAAAATTACAGACCTCTACATGCTTTGTAAGTAGGAAAAACTGCAAAATCAGCAGTGTATCAAATACTTGTTCTCCCCACTGTATATGCCAGAACAGGGGCTCTAACACCATTACCACTCGGCAATGTGACAAATGACTACTTTGGGTAACAAACGGAAAGATTATAGGATCCTATAAAAATCAAATCCAGGCACTCATATGGATTTTAAAGTAACAAGCCTTTATTGTGTTGGCTAGATCATAATTGAAGTACTACTTTGGATAGTTCACACTTTTTTGGATTTATGTGCAGAATTAGAGCCTGCTTATATGTTTGGATCACAATATGTAGTCAATATACAAGCAAAAGCTTCTACAAATATGTACACTATTATTTTCAGTTTTTCACTGTGCCCTTTGATATATATGGGTACATATATGAGACTCATCGCTGCACTTGAAAATGCAAAGATGAGATGTGCCTTTCTTGGTATTGGTAATTACCTGATACTCCAAGGTTAGCCTCCAAATTAGTTAAAACTGCTTTTACTTTTCTTTCCCCACAGAAATAGAGTACAATGCAAAATAAGCTCAGGATTTAATGCCCATATGACTTGAAAGCCTTGCTGGAGGTTTTGCTTGAGGAGAAATGTGTCTGTCAGTAACAAATTATAAATCGTTTTTAGTTTTTGTGGATTTGTTTTTCACAAATTGTATTATGTCTGATAATCAAGTGTATTGTGAATAGGCTATATTTTTTATCAATGGCTAGCCTGTTTAAGAAAATATAAAAAATTAATGTGTGATCTGATGTCTGGAGCTCCTAAACCCGGCTTCTAAAAAGCGGTACTATACTCCACTCAATTCTCCACTAAACACCCTGCCTCGAGATATACTGTAATGAAAGTTAATAAAAAAATAATTGCATGTTTATTATATACACAGTGTTCAATAACTTATATGCTCACCACTTTTATGTGAGCTTTCTGTGATCTTGTGTATTATGTCGTAAAATGTTGTCTTCATTTTTGATCATCATTATAAACACTGAGAAAACTCCTGCCTATTGCAGTCATTGTGTCACGTTTTAGGGCTTGGGGAAACCCATCAAATCTAAGATGAGCTTTTCTAGTTTATGTTCCATTTTATAGGTTATTAACATTTATGGACAAAAAGGAACATTTGATTGATTGAACCAATGTTTTTTTATTTGAAAAAAAGTGAGACATTCTAGTGGGACTGAAAAAAAATCTGGATTGTTTTCTATTGTCAGCATTGCGGAGTTATGTCATGCATTTGAGAGTAGCCATCACTTATTCTAATGGTACATGCTTCTTTTTTGTGTGCTGCCCTGCCATTTATACTATTAGCCGATAACTCAGCCGTAGCTCACAGGAATTACATTCATATGGAACTATTTTGCAAACCGCATTTACGTTCAGCCTGATCATACATAGGTGCATTTACTATTGCTATCAACATATCCCAGTACTGGCTGTCCTTAAAGACTCGTTATTATTTTACTCCTTAAAGTTTGCTATTAAGTTTGTCCTTATTGTAAACGAAAAAAATATATACAAATGGCATGTACAGTATGGTTAATGGTTTTGGTCAATTTACGGTTAGGTTAGGGTTTGGATTACAGTTAAGGTTAGGCATAACAGCTTTGATGATAGGCTTAGGATGAAGGTTAAGATTACACAAACAGAAAAATGTCTGTCTATACAAAGGTATTTCCATAACAACAAAATGAGTTAGATTCCAATGTTCCACGCATTGGAATCTAACTCATAGCTGTGGGATTGAAAGTCAGTTGCAGAAAAACCCGCCCACAATCCCCGACCACTATTCCCAACCATAATGCCCTAGCAAACAGCCACTCTATTTAACTATGAATCGTTCATAACTGACCCTAGTGGACAGTTTCCAATGGTAGATAAATGTCACAAAGTGCTTATATGTCTGTACTGAACATAATCATGTTTTCCAGAACAGCTGCATATGCCTGCGATACTATGTTACGATAAATACATTATTGTAATTTTGTTACACTGCTGTGCAGAACACTGAACATTATTCTAAAAGAACACAATGCCACAATCTCCTAGTAAATCTCCCTGAAACCTGGCATATTATGTTTTTCAGGTTTGGGGTCAATCAGAGAAAAGTTAAAATATAGTGCCCTTCTGGAATTGAAAGGATTTGCCCAGAACACTGCTTCAAGATTTGTACTACCGGTGTTGAAGTCAGGTTTAATCAAAGGATATTTTTTTCCAAATCAGATTAAACAATGCAGCACATTTTGTACATGACTCCCCATCTGCCAAACTATAGAGGCTGGACTGCAAGGTGCAAACACAGTAGTTAGCATGAAAAACAGGTGGTCTACACAGTTGCCAAAATAGCCGGCATGATAAACTGTACAGAAACATCTTGTCTGCTCAGATACAACTAAATGTCTCTCAATGGAAGGTACTTCATCATTCAGTGGGAAAATTACTCTAAACACACAGGCATCGCTACCGAGACATTGTTTAGAGCCAAATATCTCACTCGCAGAAAACACAGAAACTGTACGTTTTAACAGGGTGACCGGCATGTTAGCCAATTAATTAACACTTGTAAATAAACACAATTGAAAAAATACACCGATTCTTTAAACAAAGTACATATTTTTTCAGAAAATATCATCTAGTATACTATCATCGTTAACATTTTTTTATGGACCTCCACATAATGTGTAGCATTTTATATTTTATTTAATGTATGTACAGTATATATCAATCAATTTCACAATATTAGAGATGGGTCTGATAATATGCTTATCCTCAAAGTGAATAATTGGAACCCATTAGCTCCAAGGCTTTACCCTTCACCCACTCTATGAAATCTATTCATATCACACCAAAGAGATCACTCTGTTCCTTCATATCATACCAACGAGTGCACTATGTTCCTTCAGAGATCGCAATTTCTGGTTTGAGAACACAAAGCGGTCAAGGTTGCTGTCTAATGAATGAGTTCTTGTCATGTTTGCAGATGCTCAAGGTCCCTGGCGTCAGTCAACAGTGCCAGAATGAATACAGTAGGGAGGGTCTGCCCCAATCTAAGCCCCGTATGATCAAGAGCGGATAACATGAACGTTAAAGAGATGGACATGGACTTTTTTATAGCTGTTCTATTGTTCTACAACCCCTCTTCCCTCTGTATTGCTCTTTCCCTCGCTCCCTGTCTTCTTTCTTTTTCCTTTTGAAAACTGGGAGGCATATTCATGAGGGGAGCATAATTAAGCAGTCACAGTTTGGAAGGCTTCCAGATGGATGAGTTATGATTGCCGTTATTGATACTGGCTGGTATGAGGCCTCTGCTATCGGGGATTAATGCTGTTAGAATTTAGAACCCTGACACCCTCCCACCACTTAGTCCCATGATGAATAGTGTTGGCCAAAGTCGTTTGCACAGACACTCAGTTAACTTCTGCACGTTTTATGTACATTGCTATTCTTATTAGGCGAGTACCAGTACCTTAATTGCCTATTTAGAATGATCCTCTTTGTGACCCAGATGTGTTTTATTTAGTGAATGTAATTAAGTTACCTCTAAATATCTTCCATCCTCACATCAATCTTTGTTACATGAAAACTACATTTTTTGTTTTAATTCAATTAATGTGAGCTCTGTCTGGACACTGTTAACCCTGAAATAATTCAAGTGAGAAAATGGTTAAGAGAAGACAAAATAATGATCAGTGAATGGTAGCAAAGATACCAGAGAGTATCTTTGTATTGTATTTTTTTATTTGCATTACTTTGAAAATGGCTAGAAAAAAATAGTTCTGAAAGCCCTACTCTAATTGTTGATTCACATCCACAACGTGAAACAGGACTGCTGTTTCAAACCCAAACCTCTTATGATGCATGTCTTATGAAATTGTATCTTGTATTTTGTGTTCTACTTGAAATCATAGCCCATAAACGATTGTCAAGTAATTAAAAATAAAAAGTGAATAAGGGATTTATTTTATTTTATCACTGCCTCACAGTTAGCTACATCATTGCCAGACTTGTGTTATACAGTCCTTTACGTGGAATAGACCAGGGGAGCGGGAGCAACTGATCAACACCATCCGAGTTCAGGGGTTAATGACCAAATTTGATTTGTCTTACTTCACCCTTGTGGTGGCTTGGGTGCATATGATCTCAAGTCAAGGTAGAGTGCTTTGTTTCCGGTGAGTAAGTATTTATGTCTGACTTGCTGGTTAAGTGAGCAGCGTGATAAGAACAAGAGTGACATTGGGGGTGTTTCGGAAAACACAGATCTCGACATTGACTGTTTCGAGTATGGCAGTTAAGCAGGGCATTAATCACAAATGGGATAGCACTAAATTAATTAATTATTAATTCCGGCAAAAAAAGATATGGTTCTGAAAAAAATAAAAAATCTACATCGAAGTCCAACATGATTCACGTGTTGTGATTACAGAAAAAAATAAGAGACTACTGCACGTTTTTCCTTTTCCAAAATAGTTGTAACATTTTTAATGAGGAACAGAAGCGTTCAATTTGTAGTGGTCTCTTAATTTTAACCCTTCTGTTCCTCACACAAAACCTTCCTTTTCGACATTTTTGGAAAGGAAAGAAAATTGTTCAGTGCTCTCTTAATTTTTTCAGGAGGAGTATTTGAATTCGCAGGATACTACGTACATATCTGAAACTGTATAAACCAGCGTTAGAGTAGCTAGGTACATTTCCCTGCTTTTGAGAAGAGCTGGCTAGTACTAGTTGCTAACCAGCTAGGGTGTTAAACTAATGATATGCTACAACTCAACTTTCTTGAAACTGAACGCAGAGACATAGAAGTTCCTCTAATAGTTTGGATAAGTAGGAAATACCCCAAAATCAAAAAGTTTCCCTTTAAGTAGCAAATAAGGATGGAGAAATGTTAAGGATTTAATGGACATTATCTTTTTAACCAACTCAAGTGCAGACAGAAGCTTCCACATTGTATGTAGTCCTCAGCAAAACATGGCAACATTATACATGCAAATGGGACAGCAATTGTCCAACTCCACATGGTGAGTGTTGTGTTGTGTTCGTGTTGTCCACATAGCAAGAGAAGGGCTGAATGGCTGACTGGTATTGTGCATATTAAAGGCAGGGCTTTTAAACTGGGAAATGCTTTGATTTCCCCCAGGCTTTTTGCTTGCTGAGCTGAATGTAAAAACCTCTACTCCGGATGTATAAAAGGTACTTCCCTAATAAACACACACACACATACACCACGATCCGCAGAATGTTTAAGTAAGACTATTACATTATTGAATGGCCTTGGCTACATTTTGGAAGATGATGTTTTAATGGATTCATGACAAGGGATTTGATTCCTTTCCAGCTAAAAACCTTCCAGCTAAAACTCTGATATCTATTACTGTGACACATTTATTTGTTTTGAGACAATAATACGATTGATCAAAAGATCCAAACATTTAATTCTCTATTTCAAGAAACACTGGGAGCAATCTTCCAAAGCGGTGTGATCGAATATTTAACTATTGCCAAAACAACCTCAACTTCCCCAAATAGAATATATCTATATCTACTGTATACATGGATAGATATATGCAGTTGGGTGCAAAAGACTGCAACCCCTTTGGTTTCAGGCTGAAAAGTGTAAAAATGAAACTCTATCGTAGTATTTATCTACCAAAAACAATATTTTATATTATCTGAAGTGTGTTTGTTCATCGACAATGGGTTACAACATGGTTTTGATAGGAAAAAAGTCACATCAATAACAGAATGGAAGATAAATTGGAAGCATAAAAGTTTGCATCCCCTTTAACTTTGCCTAATTGATGAGTGGAACTAGGTGTGTTATATTAGGATTGCAATTAAGGTCTGCCAAGGCACATTTTCAAACAGTTTGCTGTGAACAATCAAGAATGTGCAATGGGGATCAAGGAAACAGCTTGCAGAAAACCTGAAACAAAAACTAACAAATAAGACCATCGTCCAGAAATGTAAGAAAAGTAGACACACAAAGACATTACTAAGGGGTGGAAAACCAAGAGAAATAACCCCCAAAACAGCCAGTCTATCTGGACTCCTGAAAAAGTATTTGAGGTAAGTGGAATAAAAGGTTACACCTCCACAATTAAACACATACTGCATAAATGTGGATTGTTTGGTAGAAAAGCTTGCAGGAAGCTTTTGCTAACTTCTAGACACATGGCAACATGTTTGTAATATGCCACAGTACATGTCTATACATCATTTCTGTTTTGGAACAAGCCTGTGGTCGGATGAAACAAAGGGAAAAAAAATGGTATTTGGCGACACAAGAAATTAATACCATTTCCAGACTCAAACATTGTGGCCGTTCTCTGATGTTTTGGTGTTTTATGTCTTCTTTAGGCACTGGTGCCATGCACAAGGTCAAAGGATACAGAAGAGTATCAATAGATTTCAGAAGCATCAGTCACTAAAAACAAGGTGTGGATGAATGCTGTAACAAGACAATGATCCGAAACAAAGGCAAATCTACAGAGAAATGGTTTGACAAAGAACAACGTTAAGGTGTTTCCATGGCCCTCCCAGTGAATGTAATAGAAAATCCCTATGTACTGTAATAGAAGAAGGCAGTGCATGACAGATGGCCAAGCAATCTGAAAGAGTTTGTCATCAAGAACACGTGAAACTGAGAGAATCCAAAGAGGTTATAGGAAGTTATAAAGGCAAACGGAGGATATACTAGGTCATTTCAGTGCAACCAATAAAGTGGATGCAAACCTTTGAACTGATATTGTTTTCAATATTTTCTTTACATACAATTTTTGTTACTTGTGATAATGAGAGGACAATCGTGAAACATTAAGTCACATTAAATGGCTTATTGATTTAATACAACCTTTGTATAATTCTTTTTGACATTTCATAACAGGGGACGCAAACTTTTGCACTAAATTGTAAATGAATAGCTTTGTTTAGGTAGAGATTTATTAGCATTTTATTTAGAAGTTCAAGGAAACCTTTGGTCTAGCAGATTAATTCTGCAATACCAAACCTGGATGTTTCTGGTTTAAAATGTTGTTATTACGTAGTACATAAAAATGTATTGCTTGTTCGAAGTATATTCGAGAAATTTAGTTAGGCAATTGTGTGTTTCAGCTCTGCTTACATGTACAGGATGTGCATTCAGTAGATAGGTCTGATGTTGGCTAACTTCTCCAGGGCTGTAGATATCTTGCTATGTGGTTGCCAAAGTTCACAACATTCATGGGAGGGGGACACAATGGACTCTACTGAATGTATATAGGCCTGAGCTCAACCTTCAATGGGGAGTTTTGACCTGACTGCTGAGAGTGTTTTTATCTGCTCCAGGTTTGTAAATCTTGAATAAAGCATTACATGTGAATAGAATCTACAGTCTTTGGGCCTTTTCTATTTGCTGATTTCCATGACAGTTCCACCTTTGAGGACTGACGCAGGTTGCTTACACATATTCTCAATAGTGGGGGAATATATATTGAAACCTATGTTTTTGTTGCTGCTATAAAAACTGGGTTCAACTTTTAACTTACCTGGTAATAAAAAAAGCATGGCCTCATTCCTCTGTGGACAGCTTACATAAGAAGAATATTGTGGACTGGGGTTCAATCCTTGACTCTGACCATACAAAGTAGTCAATACGATCTGTTCAGGATTGCCAAAAAAACGTTGCTTGCTACACGCTTCAGTTGCTATGATATAGTACGTTTAAATGAAAACTGTCTATGGTTGAAGTGCGACTATTTGTGTTGGATTTTCAAAGTATGCTTACCACGTGCATGCTTTTTGGGGTAATATACTGTAGACCACAACCCCTTGCACAGTAAAAAAGTGTTTGTGTTTTCACTAGACTATGTGGATAGTTATTGTAAAATGTCATTCACGAATGAAAGAAAAACGAATGTCGTTGAGCCATTAAATAGATTTAGCATCTTTAGTCTTGCTAGCAATTGCTTAATTATTATTACTATCCAATGTAGTAAGTACATGCCATAGGTGTATGACTGGCTAATAACCTGTTAAAACGGCCAGTGCCATCAGCCATACAGTTCATAGATGTTATATGTGGTTGAAGTCAACAGTTTAACACAATGCTCAATTGTGTCTAGCTAAATATTTAAACTTGGCGTGATAGTGGTTAAAGACATAGTGGTTAAAGACACAGCCTGTCATACAGGACACCTTGGTTTGAACAACAATATTAATTCCTTCTAATGAAACTAGGTCCGTCTGGTTTCTTTTGTTGTTCTTTATACAAATGTATATTTTTACAATTTCTGTATGATATGTACTACAGTACCACAAAGAACTGTTTTAATGTTTTAACATGCACATTTTATGCAAATGTTTGGGGAGATCATGTAATCATTAACTTTCGAAAAAAAGACGTGCATTACTTAAAATTGTGATTTTGACATAGTTCCGTTGTATTTCCCGACGAAAGCCTATGACTGTCAGAGAGGGAAACAGTCCACAAATGTGTTTCTGAAAGTTATACATTTCATTTAAGGGGTGATAATAGCTAACAGTGTCTTAACCCGTTAAAAGTTAGAGTTAAACTCATTTGAGTACAATGGAAAGAACTCTGTATGTAGCCACTGCTAAATAGCAGACTACGCAATGAGTATGGGCTTATCAATTTGAGTTTTTCATGAGAAATATGCTACAGATTGGCAGCATTCTCCCACTTCCCGGTGCTGGCTTGGGGTAGGGGTTGTTTAGGGCCTGGGTGGGCACTCAATGCATTCTGTTAATCATATCCACAATTAAAAAAATAAATAAAACCAAGACTTAATTTACAAATGTCTATTTTCTACATTATGCAGCTGAAAAGTATATGAAATACTGTAACAGCTGGTCATCTGCACTTACCCCATAGTCATTGTAACGTGTTGCAGAGACAAAAAAAACAAAGAAATGTGTCACTGTCCCAAGTAATTTGAGGTCACTGTATTTTTTAGCTAGTCTATATTAAACATTATCAAGATTTTATGAATGTTGAAATTGCATGATTTGATTGCATATCCAAACCCAGCTCCCTAGTCTTCAGAAGATGATTGGTTTTTATCTAAAAAACTAATAGGCAAAATTATTTGGTATTCTCTGCTGCCCCTGCCAAGCACCATATGTTAATTTCAACCATTCTGTTGGTTCTATAAATACTAACACAGAAAAACAAGCTCACAAAATGCTTCAATACAGGCCATCAGTATTAACAAAGTGTATAAATTATATGTGTATTGAGAATGTACGGCTGTGATTTAGTGAATGCATTCTAGGGACCACCCCAAGTGGCACAGTGGTTTAAATGATCTTAAAGTGGTCTTGATAAGCAGGATTCACAGATAAATGGTGGGTAAACAAAGTGGAGTTATGATTCACAGCATGAATGCCTAGTAAGGCATATAGATAAAAAAGTACCTGTGAAGTAATTCAGACAGCTCCGGCACAAGTCAAACATCAATATATTACTGGTGTGTAATGTATTCCAGAAATCTCTGGCTCAAGTCAATGCATGACTATGAAGCTCAAAAAGAAAGATTTGTAAATATGTGCTAATTAAATTAATAGCACATGTTCGCACATTAACTTTGACAGCTCTAATTATTTCTTAACAAATATAATTATTTTACAAATGTTGGATGCTAAAATGACTAGCAAGACAAGCTACCTGCTCGTTTATTTGCAACTACAAGCTTGGGAATATAACTATTTCACCACAAATGAAAAACAAAAAGAAAAACTCAATTGCTATTGCCTACCATGTCACTATGTGTATTCACATAAGTCTTGCTGACCTGAAATCTCTGATCTCTAATTGCTGAAGAATACTGGATGTTTCTACAGGCGAAGTGTAACAGATGCGTTCTGTGTCTGGAAGCGGTTTGTGTTTGCTTTGGAAATGGGTTCTGAGAGCATCAACTGGTTCTTATACACACTCACACTGTCACGAAAATATGCAGGTGGTGCCATACATCAAAGGTCTTGGGCATCTATAGTTGTAGTGATATCAAGGTGTGTTTGTGAGATAGAGAGAAAAAGAGTAAGTAAATAAAGCAATGTCGATATCATTTCCCTCAAGCACCTTTACAGATAAGAGCTACAGGCAATTGCTAATAGTTTATTGTATTGGTTCACTGCTCATGTACAACACCTGTCATCTTCAGACTGATGTAAGACCGATGTAAGATGGATTCCATCAGATTAACTCTCTATAGCCTAACCATAGCCTTCATTTTATAAATGTTAATGACCAACACATCTGTAATTAGTTATCAAAGTGTAAGACATATGATAAAAAAAGACATTGTGACAATGATATTGCCTGATGACAAACCGAAATCTTCCACAGCACTGCTGTTTGCTAGGTATTTCAGTCCACGACTCATTCCATGGCAATCGTTTAGGTGACCGCCAAATGAGAGGTGCTGTAAAAAAAGCAAGTTACTAGCAATTGTACAATCTCGAACCAGAGTATCTCTACACATTATTCCAATGGTTGCTAAACGCACCTATGCTCTAGTTGACCCAACTCATGGGTTCTGACCCAAGTCATTTGGTTTTTGGACCGATTAAATCATTTAAAATTATTAATTTTCCTCTAGATAATCATTTTAGAGGTACTCAAATTCAGACTGCTCCATGTGGAGCAGAAACAAATGTTTGTATGTGTGGTGTCGCATTTGGCCAGAGCAAGGACTTTGGGTAGGCGGACATGCATTGAGAGGCATGTTTGGTCAAGGCACCGATGTGTCAGCAGTGACTTCCATCTTTGGTGAGCAAACAGGACCATACCTTTGTATTCTCTGTGAAGTGGGATCTGAGAAAATACATAAATGAATAAATAAATACGCATCCAAATAAACTAACCGTGGCATCACACTGATGCAACAACAAAGCAATGCTGGCCTACACTTGTATTGTGTGGCTGCCGGTTTTGTGGTTGGTTGTGGAGTGGGTGATTTCATGCACTAATTAACACATTCTAGGAAAGGAAGGAGACTGACTTACTGAATGACAAGGGAGTCACAGCTGCCACAGACGTTCTGTGCAGCTGTGTGACACAACAATCCCAAATTTCCTCAACCTCAACGTGTCACTAATCCTGCCTGAGGTGTAGTGCTGTCACTAAAATGAATAAATCTTGTTTGACCGATTGTCATCTGTTCTCTCAACCAATCAATTGTGTAACACACAAAAAAAAATCTAAGTCATAGACACAGTGTGGTATGTACTGAGCTTGTCTGGTGCTGTAATGATACCAAAGGACAGTTATTTCATTATTTTAATAAAAGCTTGACATGTTGGTTAAAAAGATGCATCACAGACTCTGCATTACGTTCCTGAACTTGTCGCACATATCACATGCAAACTCTGAATCGCTGTTCATATTCAACCTTTGATTAGACTTCCATAAACAGCAAAGGCACTGCTCATTTTGCTTAAGACTGGAGCCGGCCCTGCCTCAAGCCATGCCTTAGATTAAATGTAGTGAAAAGTTCATAAACATTGTGAGTATTTAAAAGATCCATGAAAGCTTATAGTTTATAAACTAATATAAACCATTATAGTTCTTGAGTTTGTCATAAAATTGTATTTTGCAAGTATAATCTATCACTCCAAATGTATCGAACCCAAAGAAATATTCTGCAAAAATGTCATTAAAAATAGGTTATCAACATTTATTGAATAAACTTTGTATAGCTTGACAATGCGCGTTCATCAAATTAACTTCTATGCTGAAATAGCCCATGACTAACATAGCCTGCAGGTTCCGGGTAAAAGAAAATCACACAGCATCAGGTGTCAATCTTCTAGTACCAACTCCCATATATTCCTTAAAGTCCCTAGTGGCCTATAATTAGTCCCAGGTAAGTGTTTATAACCCTTGTAGGTTATTTAAAGAGCTTTCCCTTTAAACGTTTTTTCAAAGGACCAATTTTAATGGTTACTCTGCTAAACTTTTGATATTACATTTTTTACTCCCTCTCAAAGATTTCATAATTTGTTTTGTAACATTATCTATAATTATCATACCATTTTTATTTATTCAACTTCAGCAGCAATACATACATTATTTCAAATAATTAAATAGTCCATAAATTTTTAGATTAAATTTTAGAACAGCAATGGCAAAAACACAGATAACACAGGTATTTGTCCCTCTGCCAATAAACCACTTTATTCCAAAAAAGTTTTACATAATAAAGCTTGATATCCTAACAACAGGCCTCTGTAAACTGACCAAAGTCTCGTTAATGCCCAAAGTACAATAACTTGCAAATTTCACCGTTTTCCTGACATTTGTTCCCTATTTAACAGAAGCTAAAAATTATACCAACAGCAGTGTCCCTTGTCCCATGAACATTTTGTAGTGCATGGATGAAATGGGTTTTTAGTGTTTTGAGTGATAACTGGTGATTTAAAAATGACTAAATATTAGTAAAACTATGTAAATAACAAAAAACATGTTCAGCTGTCACTATACAATTATATATACATATTATTGTGTATGAAGAAACTACGAAATCCCTGGAGCCCAAGTCAGCAAAAAAATGTTTGGGCCCAAAGACTACGTTAACTTTATTTGAACGACTTAGTATCTAATTTCAACGACTTTATTACATTTATTTTACGTCATTTTTTACTAGTAATAGTTTTTTGCTAAGTCGTTCAAATAAGATCTTAAGTCATTCAAATGAGATAAACATTAGTATGTCCATTTAGGCAAAATTTATTATGAAGCAGCATTTCTGTTACATTTCTCGTACATTCCATGATTCTCTTCTTTTACTTGATGAAAAAGTTAGTTATCATCACCTCTATTGACAGTTGTATCACTGTAATTCATGAATAATAGAAAAAAGTACATTGTTATGTCATGAAAGAAAAAAACATGTTCTTATGCCATGAAATTAAATTGCTTTGCAATGTGGCTTGGAAAAACTCCCAAAGAAGTAAGAAACCTAGAGAGGAACCAGACTCAGAGGGGTGACCAATCCACTTCTGGCTGTGCCGGGTGAACATATTAAGAGTACAAGTTGTAATAATTAATAAATGAAGTGCAGTGTATATTTAATCCTAGTCCAGGTCAGGAAGCATGACCAGATTGACAAGAAGAGGGACAACCCTGGGTGTGTGCGTCAGGAGAGTTGCAGCTGAAATCGTCAGGTATCGATCTGCAACACAACCAGGAGGCCTTTGGACAGAGACAGCAATGAGTCTTTCAAGCCTGGTACTCCAGAGGTGTGGGCCAAGACCTCATGTCATCAAGTTTAAAACAGGGCAAGAGACAGGTAAAATGTATTCCTTAGATCTATAAGGATTTATAGTGAAGAAGGAGAACGGACCCCGCTTCCCTGGCACAATAATGTAGCAGCGTAAAACCTTGGGCCTGAGAAAGGGGGGTCCAGTGACACTGAGGGAGGCCCTGGAAATCAATCCACCCACATTTCTAAGCATCAACCAAAGAGACACCTACCAACTGCAACCACCCTGAAATTAAGGCCCACATACACACACAACTCTCAACTGGACAAAATACTGCACTTTTATTTTTATTAATTTATCAATGCACAGTCAACTATTTTTATTCTCAGTCCACTGTTCTTATTTGTTTTTACTTCCCTTACTCCTTTTGTATTGATTGTTGCACCAACAGCCAGAAAGAAATCCTTGTTTGTTGTGAACCTAACTTGGCAATAAAACCCTTTCTGATTCTGACTCCACTTAGAGTATAGAGAGATGGAAGAACAATGATATGCATATAAAATAAACATATCCTTTCTTGTCTGCCTCACATCTCTATCAACAGATTGTCGATCCCTAATCAAAGCAATTACCTCCTTAACCGAATTGAATTGTGTTCAATTTCTGTCCTAGGAAACAGATGTATAAGATTGTTAAGTTAAAATTGAAAAATATATATTTGAATATTCACGCTTTTGACAAAATGGCTACATACCTAATGATTAACCATTACCTCTAATGACATTCATTGTACAGAATTACGTTAGCTGCACCATTGTAATCTGATAGCCTATAGAGAAGATCTGAGAACACTGTCATCAAGTTGTCAGGATGAAAACCTCCAGCTCAAAGTCAGCAATACTAAGGAGCTGATTCTGGACTAGGAAGAGACAGAGAAACCACACCCCTATCCTCATAAATGGGTTTGCAATGGAGAGTCAGCGTGTATGACGATCTGTACGACGATCCACTGCAACATCTTTGTCCAGGAAGCAAGGAAATGTCCTTGCATTAGCCACAGCCATTTATTATAATTAAGATATGTCTGATGTCCTCTACTAGATAATGCGATGCAATCGTCAATATTAATGGTAAAGATAGCTAGCTGGCACATTTGCAGTTGAAGTAGCTTGTAGCTAGCTGCCATCATTGCCTTATAATCAAGGACGTCGACAGGAATCCCATGGCCCAGGACAAAATGTATAAATAGCAATGATGTTACTGTTCATAAAACAGGTCATACATGTTTATTGTTTAATGTATCAGCTAGGTAGTACTAAATACCAAGATTGACTGATTAATAAATAATTATATTTAAGCCAACCAAATGGGTCCCCCTGAGGCCTGGGCCCGGGTCAACGTTACCCGTTGTCCCCCCCTGGCAGCGTCACTGCATGTAATGCTTGTCCTGATAGCTACCTAGCTAGCAATGTTGATGTAGCTTACTATGGATAATTCAATTGTTACTTAATCTGTGGAGAAAGTTTATCTACAGTAATTCTAAATTCAGCATCTTTGAACATCTCTATAACATCCACAAAATGAGATGTGTAGTCACATGTAATAAACAGTTGTATAAAAATGTTTGTTAGTATATTAAATTGCTAATCTAGTAATAACCTTAGTATATTTAGTGTGTGTGTGTGTGTGTGTGTGTGTGTGTTTATGTTATACACATAAATATCAAAACATATAACATGTATGATATTAGCAAAACATTACACTGTCCATTTTCCGAAGCTGGGTTTATCTAAATAAAGTGGACATAACCAACAATAGAATGATATGTCACCCTTGAATTTCAACTTACCAGCCTTCTGCCACCCCATGGAAACTTTTCTAGAAATAACAACTTTTCTAGAAGGATACTGCATATGTAACATCTTATTAATTACTACAGTAATATTGCACTATTGCATCCTTGTGGGTAATATTATGTACAGTGGATAAAAAAAGTCTAAACACTCATGTTAAAATGCCAGGTGTTTGTAATGGTAAGGTTTTTATTTTAAAAAGTTCCCCCTCGAAGATTTAAGTTTTTTTATTTTTATTTAATTGTTCACATTATAAGTCACAGTAAAAGTGGAAAAAGTTCTGATATGATTTGTCTTTGTCTGATTCTTTTACATTACAAATACCTGGCATTTTAACAGGGGTGTGTAGACTTTTTATATCCACTGTATGTAGTCATTTAGCATTTCTTGCACATCTGACATTTCATAACTAATTATTCAGCAGGTCATAATGCAGTATTGCAGAACAGGAAATAACAATACCAGCTGAATGCTGAAAACCTGCTTAATGCTGCTTGCGGCAGTTTAAGATTTACAGTTTGCTACTTATCATTTGTATTACTTGTTTACATTTCTTGTTATGCATTATCTGTATTCAATTGTGTTATTTATGCTTGCACTGTTGAACTTGTTAGGAAACCACGCATTTCATGGCTATAAATCTGTTAATGTTTAAAGACAAATAAAACTGAACTGTCATATTTCTGTATGGCTAGCTAGTTGTATTCAGAACCTAAAATTGACACAACTGTTCTTTCACATCCAAATTTCATTACATGCATTTTCACCTCCACTACCAACAACTCCCACTTTTTTTTAACCCTGATCAGTAAAAGGTTTGTGGAATAACCTATAGGGAGTACTTGCAGGTTGGTGTGCATTAATGCCACACTCCTTTTTTTCTCAGGAGGAAGCAATGCTAGGAATTAATGTTTTTGTTTGTTTAATTACTTTACATAGTAGTTCAGCACCATAGGGACTAGATAGAGTTTAAGATTCAGATTTCAATAGAAAATGCTGGGGAAATCAAGAAGAAAAATACCATAGAGTAATGAATATTTCACAGTAAAACACAGATCAGCGACACTTTAAGAGACTGATTGTATAGAGGAAGAAAATGTGGCTGCCTGGAGTCTTGTTTCTGAATGACAGCTTAATGGTGTTACACGTTTATGTATGTAATTAGTCCAGTACTCAGGAGAAATCCTTTTTTCTGCCAAAGGGGTTGGGGAGGGATGGGGATACCGGATCAGAGGAGTACATTCATTCAATAGCTGTCAATACTATACCATTACGCAGTCGTTTTTTTCCAGTAATCTCCCAAGAAGTTATCAGCAGTCAATCAAAAAGGGTTCCTGCAGAGAGATCCCTCATTCATTTTCCCCTTCCCTCTCCAAACACAATTGAAATACCCAAAGCTACAAAACAGGAACAGCATTATACAGCATATTCAGAGTGCCAATCTTTTGAGTAGCAAATGAGTGCTGTTGTTACCGCTTTATAAAGAGTCAGCAAAAGTCAGGATTGTTGGTTCCGCTATTTGTGGTAAACACAAAACTCCTTACCAGTCATTGACACCAGTTGTATCAGTGCCAACAGCTAATCTGTATATATATATATATATTGTATCCCCTGCCACTGGTGAATAAGACTGGACAAAATAAAGGTCTTAGTGTTTGACCCAAGGAGTGGAGCGTGGAGTGAAGTGATAGCTGGCAAATGCCCATTCCAGCAGTGTCTTTACCACGGCTTTTACCTATAGGATTTCGCCACAATGCATTTTGTGCCGGCAACATTCAAAAGGCTTATGGAGCGGGTGTTGGCCAGAGTCCCAGACAAAAATCTACAGGTGTCTCCCAGTGATTTGCTTTAATTAACATTGGGATAGACTTGCACACAGGACTGGAGGTTTTTCCCTCAGTGCTGTCAGTAGTGTAAACTCACGCAGAATAGTTTAGTTATCATTCCTGGGCCTCTCAGTCAGAAGAAATGGAATGGCTACTGAGTAGGGCAATATCTCTGATGTTTGGGACTGGCCAACTTCCAAAGACCTCTCTGAGTTAAAGTCCTTCAGAAGTCTAGATTCAAATTTCCACCATGTGTTCTCTAGGTTCCCTACAAAAACTCGACCCATAACTGGTGTGTTTGTGGTTCAGAAAAACAGCTGGCAATCTACACCTTCAATATATCCCAGTGTTAGTCCCCAGTCCTGAATGCCCTAAAATAGCACCATGTGGGGTTGATCAATAGATCTTTTTACATACACTACCGTAAAAAGTTTGGAGTCACTTACAAATATTTATTTTTGTCCATTAAAATAACATCAAATTGATCACAAACACAGTGTAGACATTGTTAACATTGTAAATTAATGTAATATACATAGGTGTACATACAGTTAGGTACAGATATGATGGGACACTGACGTGTTTACCAACACATATATTCAGGTTAAAGTTAAATAATGAATAAGGGCTTTAAGTGCAATCTCTCAGCTTGATATTGAGGGTATTCACATCCAAATTGGAGCAAAGGTTTAGGAATTAAAGGTCTTTAATAGGAAGCCCTCTCTTTTTCAAAGGACCAAAAGTAATTGGACAATTGACTCAAAAGCTGATTCTTGGAAAGGTGCGGGCTATTCCTTCATAATTTTTTGGAGTTGATTCCATGTGTGGAACTTGTAAGTTGTTGCTGTGAATCCACCGCCTCGATAGCGCTTTTATTTCTCAGCACACAAATCCATGCGTATATGCCCTTTTACATCTCTGCATGTTAACATAAATATCATGTTATCGTTTTCCACACTGTCAATGAAATCCACCTGAAATTGTGAATTTATATCATGAACAATAACTCTGTTGCTTTGAAAATGTATAGCTACAGGCCTGTGTAACGTGTATTTTTCCTGGGCGAGTAGGCAGTCATTTGCCTCGCCATTTTTGAGGATCTCCTTGGTTTTCTGCTAGTATGCTCATTTCAAAAACCCAGGGTTTGCCAGGTCGTAGCAAATACTTTTCAGAACATGTTGAAACATTGTAGAGCATTCAGTCAATAAAGAAAAGGATGATAATACATCATCCAACTTCCACTCCTGTGCCAACATATCCTGGTGTAGTTGATGAATTCTGGTCAAACTCTGCATCGGTTTCTTTGGGACGGGCATGTTGATCATGTCTTTGCCTTCCATTTGTAATCTCATGCTGACCTGTTAAGCAGTAGTTAAACTGTTAGCTTTCAACGGTGTTTCACTCATCCCGAAGTCTCGCCCTAACACACGTCACACAGGAGGTCCATACAGGAAGTCCATTACTTAACTCCGGAAGTCCCACCTACCAGACTGGATGTCAAATCAAACTGGAAGTCACGCACACCAGGGTCATAAATCACCAAAGTGACAGAATATAACCTACATTTACTACTTATAATGATTAGGACCGTAAAGTTCAGCAGTCACATAACTTTTGCTAAATCGAGACAGTATGGGGGGAGAGTCAACATGAAAAGACTTGCCAGTCACTCCTGTATAAAACAATGTTTTCAACTTCAGAGTTAACCAGACTCTCAGGTGAATGTAGCACTCTTTCTGCTAGGTCATGTATTGTCAGATTGTGGAGGTCTGTTGTCAAAAGTACGATACATGCCAATGGATAATGCTGCTTTGGGCCCTAAATGAAACAATATAAACATGTCAGTAGTGAGCTTGCAGTGTCCACAAGAGATAACATACCCAGAGGCCATAAAAAACATAAGGCCATTGTAAGACTCTTATCAGAGAGAAAATGTGGTTTCCCAACATACATCAGCAAGCAGAACGCAACAGTCAGAAACCATCTAGCATGTCAGGCCAACACACCAGTTAGTCAGTCAGTCAGAACCTCTTAAACATCTGAGCCGCCAGATGTCCCCTAGCAGAGTGCTGATGAATCATCACAATACCCAATTGTAGGGATCCTACGCTCGACCTCAACTTATGCAGTCCTACCTGTTATGGATCATGCATTTTTTATGTTACACATCCCCAGGGTAGTTAAAACAGATAACAGGCCTCCCTTTAACAGCAACCAGTTTTCTCAAATTGCTATATACCAATGATTTTTCCACAGGAAGATCACTCCTCTGTGGCCCCAGGTGAACACAGTTACAGAGAGATTCTTGCGCACTCTTGGCAAAGCAATTTTGTGTCAGGGGCACAAGGCATTCTATGGAGTCGCCAGCTAAACATCGTCCTCCCAGAATATCACTCCGCATCACATAGCACGACATGAGGTATCCCCCGCTGAACAAGTGCAGGAAATATTCATGAAGATCCCCTCAGTCAGTCCCATTGCAATTAAAGCAGAAGAGAGACAGTGAAGGCAAAGCCAAGATGAATGCTCAATCTGATTCTCGTTGTTATGCCACTCCCACAACCATCATGCCAAGTTACACGGTATTGCACAAGCAGCTGAGGCATGAGTTCAAACCGACAAACAACACAAAGTTGTAAACAGTGGCGGCAGTCAAAAGCTTCATGTTCATGACTGAGAAAAAGAGACATCTTATTACCTGGAACTGTTCGTTCATCAAGAAGTTCTATCCAGTGCCACACAACCCTGGACATGGACACAAGCACAAATGATCATGACGATTGTAGAACATTTCTTAGCAAGGTCAATGGATGTAGTGTTCCTGGCCTGACAGTGCTGTATAGTGATTGGTAACTGGTGACATCATGTGGTATGGTAGACCATTAGTCAGTAAGTGGGTCATTGAAGGCATGAAAACGCAGTGTAAAATACCTGTCAACTCATTGTTCATATCATCATTTTAATATGTTTCATATTACACATTACTGGTATTCTGAAATAATTTAGCAACCAATGGCATTTAATTGGTTTTAGTTTTTTTTAGCTGTTGTTTATTGTCCAAAGATGAACACATAGTGTGTCATGAACACACAGTGTTTCAGAAGCTGTATCAACTTCAATTTGTTTGAAGGCTTCACTAAACCTTCTAAAACATTCTCTTGTTATATAACTATATCTAGAATTAGCTATTCTGCTGTACTGGCATCTGTAAATCATAGCTGACACACAGCCGAAATCTGTAAATCAGCAGCTCCTTTTACACTTAACTTCTAAAAAAACATTTTTACATTTCATAAAAGTACAAACTTAGTGCTACAAAATGATAATGTATCTCAAATCTGTCCGGGTATGTCAGTGGCCGAGTTTCTGGAATATGTGCATGTGTTCAGTACTTCTCTAGGATCATTTGATATCACTACTGTGAACTGTTTTCAAAATAATTTAATTATAAACTTTTTTATTGGTATTTTTTCATGTTTGACGCAAGGTTTCAGAAAGCTTCAGATGCTCATCCCTTGCCAACCAGGGGTTGCTTTCTTTCTGATTGGGGTTCTCCTGTGCTACACTTCCGACGACTGCCCAGAACCCTAGTATGAACAGTGTGAGCCTGAAGGGACAAGGCTGTGAATAGTCATAGCCCCAAGCAGCCCTTACATTTCTTAAATTAGTCATTTGTATTAATTGGTTAAAGGCAAACAACGCTTTTCTGAAACATTTGTGGCTCATGTCGAAAACTAGTACATTCCTCTAAACATTTGAACACAGCTCACAGCAGTGACATTTGCTGATTAAAAAAAGACTCCTTGGTGTATTTGTTTGTAGTGCTCTTTGATAATATGACGTCATTCAGATTGTGAGGTTTGCCTGCCATTTACTTCTTTTTTGAATTTGTACATCCATGGTGCTGTTTAGGGTGATGAAGAAAAGAGTCTCACAGCATACACAAAATTAAAAGAATTATTTGAACAACATTGGATAGTGTTATTTAACGAACAGGATTATAAATTTTTACGACAAAGGAATTTCTTGCGCAAATGACAATTATTACAGTCCCAGATACGACCTGCAACGCCGCAACTGAAGTGATAAATACTGAACGCTATTGTAAATAAGCAGTCAAGTAAAGTGTCAATTAAAGTGTTCGAAAGCGACTACAGTCACAGAGAATTGAATGAGCCTGTTTCATGCAACATATTGATGAATTTGGTGAAAGTCCAGGACAATATCTAATAGTTTTATAAGTGCCTAGACCAGCAGAGTGATGGTGGGGATGAGTTTGTGCAACGGGGTGTAGTTAATGGAAGGGCAGATCTTTATTATGATTTTTTTTTTTCAACTAGCAATTTCAGACACCTGTCAGATGATTGTGTGATGTCGTATGCTTAGAAGGCCATCAGCCTTGTGGTGTTATTACTTTGAAATGAGCCTTGGGACAATTGTGTCAAATCAGTAGGGAATTGAAAACTGAACAGTGCATCGGAGATCCTGTTTCAGTCGTCTCATCACTTGTGATAATAAACACCTCCAGGCACCACCCGTTCTCTGAGTCCGGGTTCTGTCTTTTCCCTGCTTCAATAGCTAGTGAAGAGTTTTCTTGTTGAATCTATATTTACAATGTATCCAAATTGGTTTGTTGGTTTAGCTTTTTGATACTTGGTAACAAACACAGTCTGCATTTGTATAATGAGTTGATACTGCCATATATTACGTTTTCATGACCCTTCT
The DNA here is from genome assembly GCA_016801105.1 of Esox niger. Taxonomy (NCBI): domain Eukaryota; kingdom Metazoa; phylum Chordata; class Actinopteri; order Esociformes; family Esocidae; genus Esox; species Esox niger. The sequence continues at coordinate 64,171 of JACXGJ010001363.1, read as the reverse complement.
AGGATGCACATCTAGCCAATCAAAAATTGTGCATTAGTATAATGGCTTCCTATTGTCAATTAAATCAATATCATGGTCATTGCTGAGAGGAAGTAGGCTTGAGAAATTTAATACAATACAGATGTGCTGACTAACTCTGAACAACGGACCATAGATAAGACGTGTTGCTAGGAGTTCCACATGTGATTGTCACAGACTATGGATAGGACCATTGACCATAGGTTGAAACATACCATACAAAGGTCTTTTGTAAGATAAACCTTTCTTATTGGAGGGCATTTGACTGTGTAATGGCTAGTTATGACAATGGCAAGGCATTGGGTTTTTATTCAACTGTACCTGGTAGTTAACTGCATTCATCTTGTGTCCCTGGTATAAATCAATTCCTGACTAGAAAGCTACATTATAAAGCAGTACTTCTGGCACAGGTGTCTGAGAACAACTGAAAAAATTGTGTTACCTCGAGACCTTTTTGAAATGTCCCACAAATTAGCGTAGCCAGTTCAGCCAAGAAACCTGAGTGGTAATTGGTCCGCAACACATCAGCTGGTCCAGGATCGCTCCAATCACATGTCAGATTGTATGCCTGTATATTTAACCATCATATTACTCAGTCAGTCAGATGTTGATGCTTGTACTAGCATGCAGATGCATGTCCACCCACCAACCGTGCCTACACCTGATTGATTCTGTTTACTTTGTGGTCGGTACTGTATACCTTCTTTATTGCGATGGGAATTGCATAAATAATAACAAAGGTATTTTATTGTGGTAATATTGTATACACTATCATGGGATGGCACTAAGTTACTCTAAAGGAGCAGAACCCAATGCCAAGACTTGCATGTACAGGGCTGTACATGAGTTCTCTAATAAATGGTTAAACTCATACATGGTGTTTTCTGTCTGAACCCAAATTCTTTCCCCATTATTTTCCCCCTTAGGAATGTCAAATATAACTAACAGAAAATAACTCACTTCTGCTTTTAGAACTAAAAGCTCAGACTCTCTATTAGGTGTGCTAGCTATGGAATAGATCAAATACATGGAATGGCTAGAGTTCCCAGAGGAGAAGTTGGAGAACCACTATGCTAGGCTAACCTTCATGTTAAGTTTTCTCAGGATGTACTCTTTCCTACCGCACTAATCTAATTCCATCCTTTAACTTCAGTCTGCCCTTACGTTTAATCCCCACATGAAAAAGCAAAAGGTTTATGTCAGACAGCTCAAAAGATAGATTGTTCTAAAAGTATGTTATTCTCAAAGGACTTGATCCTGGATCTTGTTCTTGGTACAGACCAAAGGAGGAGCAATAATGGTTACTCATTTTTCAATAGCCTCAGAAATTAAAGGTCTTTCGTTTATTTCATGCTGTGTTTTATGGTATGTCTGAAGTGTAAAGGGTTTAACACCTAAATGTCTCAAAATAGTTAACATATAAGATGTATCATATATGAATACCCAGAGATATAGCACTGGCCATTGATACACAGTACAGATTTACAGGTCATAATCCCCTTGTGTAATAAAAAATGGTACTTGGAAACAAATGTGTATTTTATAAACATGTATTAACTTGTTTCTATCTGATATAAAAACATAAGAAACATTCACTGTGACAAATACAGTGATGAGAACAAGTATTTGATATACTGCTGATTTTGCAGGTTTTCCTACTTTCAAAGCATTTAGAGGTCTGTAATGTTTACCGTAGGTACACTTCAACTGTGAAAGACGGAATCTAAAACAAAAATCAAGAAAATCACTTTGTATGATTTTTAAATAATTAATTTGCATTTTATTGCATAACATAAGTATTTGATCACCTACCAACCAGTAAGAATTCCGTCTCTCACAGAGCTGTTTTTCTTTAAGAAGCACTCCTGTTCTCCACTTAGATGTATTAACTGCAACTGTTTGAACACATTACCAGTAAAAAATACACCTGTCCACACACTCAATCAAACAGACTCCAACCTCTCTACGATGGCCAAGACCAGAGAGCTTTGTAAGGACATCAGGGATAAAATTGTAGAACTGCACAAGGCTGGGATGGGCTACAGGACAATAGGCAAGCAGCTTGGTGAGAAGGCAAGAACTGTTGGCGCAATTATTAGAAAATGGAAGTTCAAGATGACGGTCAATCTCCCTCGGTCTGGGGCTCCATGCAAGATCTCACCTCGTGGGGCATCAATGATCAAGAGGAAGGTGAGGGATCAGTCCAGAACTACATGGCAGGATCTGGTCAATGACTTGAAGAGAGCTGGGACCACAGTCTCAAAGAAAACCATTAGTAACACACTACGCCATCATGGATTAAAATACTGCAGTGCACGCAAGGTCCCCCTGCTCAAGCCAGCGCATGTCCAGGCCCGTCTGAGGCTTGCCAATGACCATCTGGATGATCCAGAGGAGGAATGGGAGAAGGTCATGTGGTCTGACGAGACAAAAATAGAGCTTTTTGGCCTAAACTCCACTCACCGTTTTTGGAGGAAGAAGAAGGATGAGTACAAGCCCAAGAAAACCCCAAGAACGGCCAACAACCTCCTTCCCTCACTAAGAGCATTGAAGATGGGTCGTGGCTGGGTCTTCCAGCATGACAACGACCCGAAATACACAGCCAGGGCAACTAAGGAGTGGCTCTGTAAGAAGCATCTCAAGGTTGTTAGAAATCAGCCTAGTCGTATAGTGGTAAATAATTATTTGCGTACCCGGTTGTCAAGGGAGAGAGTAGATCATTGTTTATTGCAGCATATTGATAGTCTGTTCGTGAGGTTACGTACCTGGTCTTCCTTGCACAACCTCAATCCCATCTCACTAAGTCTCTTCTCACTGTAATGTTGCTTACAAGCTGTTATATACATTGAGGGGCGTGTTTACCTAGCAAAGCCAAGCTAGTAACCTTCATGCCAACTGGTCAATGTAAGCATTCCTGTGGTTACCTGAGCGCAACCTACAGAGAGATAATCTAAACAGAGAGGTTTCTGTAAATCTCATTATCTAGGCACATTCACTTCCAATTAAACGTACAATCATATTGTAGTTGTTAATGCTCAGATTCCACAAGGTCTTGGAGTTGCCTAACCAAACTCCAGACCTGAACCCAATAGAAAATCTTTGGAGGGAGCTGAAAGTCCGTATTGTCCAGCGACTGCCCCGAAACCTGAAGGATCTGAAGAAGGTCTGTATGGAGTAGTGGGCCCAAATCCCTGCTGCAGTGTGTGCAAACCTGGTCAAGAACTACAGGACATGTATGATCTCTGTAAATGCAGTACCAAATACCAAATATTAAGTTCTGCTTTTCTAATGTATCAAATACTTGTCATGCAATAAAATGCAAATGTATTATTTAAAATCATACAATGAGATTTTCTGGATTTTTGTTTTAGATTCCGTCTCTCACAGTTGAAGTGTACCTATGAAAGAAATGACAGACCTCTACATGCTTTGTAAGTAGGTAAACTTGCACAATAAGCAATGTATCAAATACTTGTTCTCCCCACTGTATGCAATAGTTGAGGAAATTGGGAAGGGGGTAAATACTTTTTTACTGCACTTTGCATTGTTTAACTGCCAGACAGGGCTGTAGAAAGGTACCCACCCAGCAGCAGGACCAATATCTGCTCTTTTGTAAAAGGATGAACAGGAGGAGCACTGCCAGAGCCCTTCAAAATGACTTACAGTGGGCTACTTTTGTTCATGTGTCTGACTGAATGATCAGAAACAGACTCCATGAGGGTGGCATGTGGGCATTGACTGGTCCTCACATTACCCGACCTGAATCCAATTGAAAAACTCTGGGAAGTTATGTTTCGTTGCATCCGACGCAGCCAAGTAGCGCCACAGACTGTCCAGGAGCCCTGATCCAGGTCGGGGAGGAGATACCCCAGGACACCATCCACCCTGTCATCAGGAGCATGCCCAGCCATTGTTGGGAGTGCATACAGGCATGTGGAGGCCATATACACTAATAAGTCACATTATTAATTACTGTGATAAAATTCACGCAAGTTGTATCAGCCGGATATTTGATATTTGATGCGAGTTTGATTTAAACCCTGAAACGGTTGGTTTTGGTTTCCATTGACCATTGTTTCGTCATCTTGTTCTTAATGAATTTCGCAATATACAATCAAGATTTTGATCTTAAATTAATTTGGCAAAATGTGTAATTCATGTGTTTCCGTAAATATTTTAGTAGTGTATTAATGCAGGTTGGAAAAGTTTATATAAAGACAAAACTTGTGTTACTCCGTAGCCTAACTAGCAATGCTGCTGTTCTTCTTCTGTTCTTTATGTGTAACAAACATAGCTAGAACGAAGAAGTTAAATAAAATATTAGATAAACTATTTAGCACAGGGGTTATGTGTGCAAAATCCCTGCTTTGAAATTATTTGGTTGTGTCATGGTCCTTAAATAAAATGCAGATTAAAATCAAGAGTCAATTACATCAGGAGACATGAATAGATTGATGTATTTTTTTACATGTGACAGTTTAACGTTCCAAACTAAATCTCTGCGGGCGGGTCGGGATACACAGAAAATCTGTCCTTCGGTCTATTATCGGGGGGTTCTTGGAACAGATGTAGACCATACAATCCATGCAGGATTTGGGTGGGCAGTATGAATCTTTCTGCTGGTCACATTATTTTGTGCCGGACGCTTATGTTCTCTTGCTGCCAAAAGCACAGGCCAGAATATGTGAGCGAAGTTGAGCAGTCTGCATTCCCACTCAGTCATCACTGAGTAGACCTTTCCTAACTCTCAACATTCATTTTTCTCACTCCATATTTGCTCCACAGATTACTTTTTTCCAACATAATTTTGCAAACTTTTGTAATACTGTAATGTAATTTGATTTTGAATTATGGCTATCTGAGAAAACACACTGAATATTTCTACTGTATTTTCTAGGCTATGCCAAAATAATCAAGGATGATGAAGGAAAATAAACACTGCACTGTCACCAAATAACATGCACTCCACTTTGCTATTTCAGAATCAGGTCCATTCACTTAACTTGTGATGTCACTAATAAGCACTGATTCTCTTACATTAGAGATAGATCAGATGTCAGATGCATGAAAAATATGAGTGATGATCCAAATCCTGCCACTTTTATTTATGCAATCTATTGTCAACATAAATTGGCATATGTCGCTCAAGTGAGAACAAATAAACAATTGCTGGAAGGTCACTGTTTCCAGCTGGGGTGCATCAGCAATATCAGAGTGCACATCATCTGAAATCCCTGTCATTATTGGTGCTGGCCACGGCTGGCTGTCATTATTGCCTTTTAATTCAATTATGTTGATACTTAAACATATTCTGATGGCACACTCAGCACTCTAATCACTGTGTAATTGAGAAACTTCTGAAGGAGACTGTTATGATAGTAACTGTCTGAAATAGTATGGCATTGATAGACCACACAATGAGAGGTCACACAAGATACAGAGATATAGCAAGGTGACTCTCATGGGGCAAAAAATGGATTTTTGCGTGTCCATGAGACATTATTTGAAGATGTGTAAATATGTGATTGTATGTGACAACATGAATGTGCACAAGATACACATGTTAGGAAAGCATGGTGTTGATGGATTTCAACGATTACAATGAAACCAGTTCTGTAGACCTAATAGAGACTGGCTATACATATTTACTCCAAATGCATTCAGAATATCAAGTAACTATATTATGTCTATAAAATTATAGTATGCTGCTGCATTCAGAGTAATATATTCTAGAATGTTGTACTGGGAACACCCTGGCACAAAAAATACATACTGTGAAACTCATTTTATACTGTAATTCATTTAAAATATATTAGAATTTACATTAGAACTAAGGCAGTTTCAATCAACATTTCCATAGTCATAAAAACACTATATTACTGTTTGTTGTGCTGTATCAGAAAATGGAATCATATGACTTGAACCTTAATAAATATTTCACTTTTCCTCAGTTATGATGACTTCAGCCCAGCAACTCTTGCCACTCCTTATGAATGCCTCCAATGATATGATTTGGTTTTACTTAATCCTCGGGTCCTGTTTGAAGTTGTACTATGCATTTCCCATGAGTTGCCACCACATTTTCTGACTTAGATAGCAACCAGTAAGCATTAACCATAAAGAAAAATAATACATCAAAGACATTTGCTTGTTATTACTATGTCTTGCTGTAAAAGCAATGTAAAGTAGTTTCAAATAACCCCTTAAAAAATATGTCAAATGTTTACATGTATCTGTATACATGTATAGAGGACAACCATGAAAAATAGTACATGTTCACAATGAGTTTTCCACTGGATAAATAAATAAAAAGAAATAACATAGAGTATGGGGCCATTACACTGATGGGGCTTAATAGAATGCAAGGTGAAAATATATGAATACTGGTGCCAATCATCAGTGAAAGTATTGTAGTAATTTAAGTGTTTGATAGTTATGACGGTGCAAGTTAAAGAATATGTATATTTCACACTGCGTATTCCATCTTTTTAAGAGCTTGTGGCACTAATGAGCTACAGTGGAAAGAGGTTGTTGTGTACTTTCCAGTAACATAACCTGGTGCCAAATGTTTCTGTGAATTTTTCATTTCTTAACTGGAAAGCATTTGGCAGCAATACATTGTGAAAATCCTGTTAACTTAATGTCAAAGTGTTGCCAGTATACTACAGCCAACTTCCTGCCACTAGCTATAGATGTCAGAAACATTCACTTACTCTTCTGTCGACAACACATACCATTAATTGTTGATTGGCAGCATTCTGTAGCAGTGGTCTATCAGAATACTGCAGCCATGGCTTTCATTTAGCTAAGAGGGAATGCCATCACAGTTAATGTTCTATTTTGATTATGTTCAGAAACACATTCCATTGTTGTTAAAGCCTTTCATATATGCTTGCGATACCAAAAGCATATAATACAATATTGTTTTCTTAGCTGGACATATATTAAGGTAGGATATTATTCACATTTCCTCTACAACATGTGAACATTTGGTCAATGAGTATAACATATTGCCTGAAGTAACTTACTGGGAATATGCCAAAACACCCATTTACAGTATCTGTGTAACAGCTGTTTAAAAAAAAAAAAAAGTTTGTGAACAGCAATTTCATAGTGAAGTTCTTTAGGCAAGTACAAACAAGTAATTTATTATGTTATTAACCAATGCATTATAGCAGTGAGAAAACTCAGGGTTTGTTTTGTGGCTATATATCATATAGCATCATTGCATGTCCAAAAGATAAGCCTTCAAAAGCTAGTATTAGCCATGCATCACATACCTTACTGCTTTATTGCAAACTGAGTGGTTTGAGCCCTGAATGGTAATTGATTAATTAGCTGATCAGACCACTTTTCAGGTTGACCTTTCTGTATTAGAATGTTTTTTTTCTAATGCTTTGAGTAACTGGATTTTTGATTTCCATGAGATATAAGCCGTAATCATCAATATTGTAACACCAGGGGTGGGTAGAATACTGAATATCTGGACTCAAGTAAAAGTACTGTTACGCATCCTAAAATTAATTCAAGTAAAAGTGGAAGTACCACCTGAAAATAACTACTCAAGTTAGAGTAAAATAGTACTTGGTCAAAAAAGTACTGGTTAGCACAAGGCTTAGTTGCAAAGTTAACTAAAATCTAGCTAGCTAGACTGGGTATGTTGCTGCTAACTAAAGTGCATTGCTGAATAATAAAGTTAATATCAATTAACCACTAATACAAATATACTAAGGTGTAGTGTTATTATATGTTGCTAGTTAGCTAGAATATTACATTATCATTAGGACAGACTGCATTTCGTTGTACTGTACATGTACTTGTTTAATAACAAAAAGTTGAATTAAAAAAGAAAAGGGCGCAGCAGGTGGAGGAGCCGAGGACGGGTAGTGAGGCGACTCATGTGACATTCCCCCCCCGCGACGGACGCCCCTAGGCGGACCGCCCGGAGCACCTGGCCATCGACGATGGAAATCCTGTAGCACCGAGGGGTCCAGGATCTGGCAACGGGGAACCCAGCAGCGTTCCTCGGGCCCGTAACCCTCCCAGTCCACCAAATACTGGAATCCACGACCTCGCCGCCTAGAGTCCAGAACGCGACAGATGGTGAATGCGGGACCCCCATCGATGAACCGAGGCGGGGGCGGCCGAGGAGGAGGAGGAAAGAGAGGGCTGTGATGGATGGGTTTAAGGCAGGAGACATGAAAGGTGGGGTGGACTTTAAGGGACGGGGGAAGTTTCACCTGGACCTCTACCGGGTTAAATATACGGTCCACCACGACAGGTCCCTCTCCTGGGAAGGAAATAGCGGGGGCTGGAAACCAAAAAGGCACTGGAATGGGGACATGCCGGTTGCGGACGTGGGAAGGGTTTTGTGGGCGTATTCTACCCATGGAAGCTGAGAGGACCAGGTGGTGGGGTTTGTGGACACTAGAGAGCGGAGGGACATCTCGAGGGCCTGATTGCCACGTTCGGCCTGCCAATTAGACTGGGGGTGAAAGCCGGAGGAGAGGCATACGGTGGCGCCAGTGGAGCGACAGAAGGATCTCCATACCGTGAATTTGAACTGCAGGCCTCGGTCAGAAACTAAGTTGACGGGCAGGCTGAAAAGGCATTACGGAGGTCCAGTTTCGTGAATATGGAGGTGCCCTGTAAGGAATCGAACGCAGAATTCATCTGAGTGAGGGGGTACTTGTTCTTGACCGTGATGCTGTTGAGTCTGCGATAGTCGATGCACGGGCGGAGTGAACCGTCCATCTTCCCCACGAAAAAGAAACCTGCCGTCAGAGGGGAGCAGGATGGTCGTATGCATCCTGAATCCAGGGACTCCCTAATATACTTCTCCATGGCCTCTCGCTCGGGTTTGGAGAGACTGTACAGGTGGCTTTTAGGGAAGGTGGCGCCGGGGAGCATCTCGATAGCACAGTCGTATGGCCTGTGTGGAGGTTGCAAGAGTGCACGGCTCTTGTTGAATACCTCCCCGATGTCATGGTATTCTGATGGCACCCCAGTTAGGTCGGGTGGTTAGGAGCCTGGGTTTTGGTCTGGCGAGGAAGGTGGACAGGCCGCTCGCAGACAGTCCGCGTGGCAGGTCGGACTCCATCTCAATATCCTCCCCGCGGACCAGTCAACGACTGGGTTGTGTCGAGCCTGCCAAGGGTATCCCAGGACCAGTGGGATGTGGGGGGTACTGGTGAGGAGACTGATGGTCTCGGAATGGTTTCCTGACATCTGCAGCTGGACGGGTTCCGTTTGGGACGTGACCCTAGCCAGACGTCGGCCGTCCAATGCCACAGCTTCAATTGCCTCCGGGAGCCCCAGCTGGGTTGCCAACGATGAATCCAGAAAGCTATCATCGGCACCAGAATTGATCAGCACCTGGATCCGTAGCCGTTGACCGCTGTGGCAGAGGGTGGTGTAGAACGGTTGTCGGGGACAGGACACTTTAAGGTTTGGGCTCATTAGTCGTTCCCCAGAGACTAACGAGCCCATCCATTTTCCCGACCTCTGGGGACAGGAAACGACGTAATGACCCGGACGGCCACAGTACAGGCAGCTGTTGGTCTCATGTCTGCGCTGGCGCTCCCCTCCATCCAACCGACACCGACACAGACCCACCTGCATCGGCTCGGGGTCCGGAGTTCTCGAGACCCCCTCCTCTCCCCGAGGGGTGAGGGAAGTGGAGGTCGGGAGCATGGTTCTGGGTTCAAGTCGCGTTGTCTCTGTCTTCTGCACTCACGAGCATGGTTATCGATCCACACAGTCAGGGCAATCAGGCCGTCCAGACTGTCTGGTTCTGGGTAGGATACGAGCTCGTCCTTCAGGTGTTTGTGGAGTCCATTAACTAAGGCCACCTGCAAGGCCGCTCTCGGCCGCCAAGGTGCGGAACTCGATCGTGTATTCCACCACGCTACGCTTTCCCTGGAGCAGAGCGAACATACGAACTGAGGCGTCCTTTCCAACAGATGGTCGAACAGCCTCCTCATCTCGTCAGTGAAGGAAGAGTAGGACTGGATTGCCAGGTCCTTGCATTCCCATAGGGCAGAGGCCCACTCCAGGGCGGGACCGCGGAGCAACCCGACAAGGTACGCAATCTTCGCAATGTCAGTGGCATAGGTCTGTGGTTGCAGAGCGAAAACCAAACCGAACTGCAGGAGGAAAGAACGACACAGGCCAAAGTCACCGTCATACCTCTTCGGTGTGGGTAACCAGGGTTCCTGACCCAGGGAAGGAATTGGTCGGGGGGGCTGACCCAGGTGTTGAGGGAGAAGTGTCCGAGGAGGGAACGACTGTAGTGCTCACTTCGGTCTGTATCGCCGAGATGGGCGCTGAGATGTATCGCCCATGATCTCCTGTAGCGCCGACTTATGCTGGCCCAGAACGGCGCCCTGAGAGGACAGAGCCTGACGCACGGCGTCCAGATCCGCTGGATCCATATAGTTCGGATCAATTCTGTCACGGGCACAGGTAAGGATCCAAGCGCGGACCAGGAGGGGGAGAGGGCGCAGCAGGTGGAGGAGCCGAGGATGGGCAGGGAGGCGACTCACGTATCGAGAACGCCGGTACTGGCTGGTGGCAGTCAGAGTAATCGGGGACGGGCGCAAGGTCGGAAACCGAGCTGGCGGCAGAAGTACAGGCAAGGAACAGGCAGAGTAGTCGGGGACAGGCAGGCGGTCGGAACTCGGGCAGAAAGCAGAAGTACAGGCAGGGATCAGGCGGGGTAGTCGGGAACGGGCGATTGGTCGATACACAGGCAGGCGAGATGAAGGTTTGTGAAGAGCGGGATGTGGCTTGCGAACAGAGACCATTGATCCGGCAGGGAATGAGTGGCAGGGAGTTGCATATATACTGTGAGTGATGAGGGGAGTGGGGACAGGTGTGTGAGTGGTGATTGGGAACAGGTGCGGGAACAGATGCGTGTAAACAGGTCAGGGACGCAAGCGCCCGCCTCTGTGCGCTTGCGGAGGCGGAGGCGTGACGAATACTGTATTACTATAAACAATTTTTGTTTAGGCTTACTATAACGTAGCCACTGAATGTTGTAACCAGCTACGTTTTTGTCTATCCTGACCCAAAGAGCATGCATAGATGCGTACTTCAGAAATCTACCAGAAACAGCCGCAATATAACCGTTAACAGTTTTATTTTAGGATTACTATAATGTAGATAAGCAAGATTATAGCCTGCGAAGTTTCACATTCTTTGTTTGGTCTGCGAGAAGATTTGGCCTGCCAGGTCAGTCAGCCACTTACTCACTCACTGACATTTACTCTTCTTGGCCGGCTCCGCTTAAAAAACATCAAACAATCAAAATCAAATAATACAGAACCTTTCTATTAGAGGTTCTTCCTCCGATTTTCTCCTTTTGCACTTCTGTGAACCACACTAGAGTGTTCTTTATATTTTTTTTTGTCAAATGTGAGAAACTTTGTCAAAATGGTTTGATTTTCATGAGGACTCTTGTTCGTTCATTCATTCAGGCAATAACATTTAATCTCAAAGTATTTTGGACAAGTAGGGTGTAATTTCACATTGTCATTTTGGCCAATGTTGGTATCTGATCACCAAATCCACGCAAACTAGTGGAAGCAATCTGACCAATGAAAACCATTTTTTTTTGCAATTGTATCTCATGTTTTGCCATTAAAAAGCTTGCAGTCATAAAAATTTCAGTTGCCAGTTTTATTTTGCAAATATTTTATGTTTCATTCATGTTCAGTACACACCTTGAAAGTAGGTATTAGTGAGCTGAGACACCCTGGGAAAATTGCTCTGTTGGTCTTATGAAAGAGAATTTTCTGATCATGGCCGACAATACCAGCAGAACAGAGCAGAGATGGGAAAGATGGTAGCCATTGAAGAGCAATGGCCTTTAGAAGAATGTCTAAATGAAGAAAAAGGAAATCTCTCTTGCTCTTTTCTCACACTCTCTCTCGCTGTACCTCTCCCCCAAACACACAATACCTCCAAAGAGACATTTGATAGAATAAAAAATAATAAGACTGGAACACAATATGTAATCGGCAGAACCAGATTAAGGCCAAAGAATTTTGGATCTGTTTTTTGTCCTCCTCTGCCTCACATTCTGTCAGCTGGACAAAGTTGTCAATCAAACTGGCAAACCCATTTTAAGTTATCAATAGGACAGTGGAGAAGGTGTTCACTGCCTCAATAGACGACGAGAGATTAAAGAAGGTGGAGTTGAGAAAAGGCAATTTGTAGAGTGATGTATTGACAGTAAGACTCGATCAAACCCAACATTGTATTTCAGGTTTGCTGTCTAAGACTGAAGATCAGCTTAGAGTGACAGATTCCAAGAGTATTTCCCAAGACAGGTTCTCATAGCTTCTCACAGGTAAAAACGGTCTGTGACCGTTTGTGAACCAACTGAAATTTTATTGTAATTACTGTTAGTGTTTTGTGAAAGGATTAACATATAATTCTGATACACATATTGCTTTAACATATGAAACACTTTAAATACCTGACAATGTTGTAAATATTCAAATGAAATAGGAGGCTAACGTGAAGGTGACAGGATAATGTGTCACTGTTAATGAATCACTGACATTGTCAGAACTGGGTTGGCCACACAGTATCATAAACTGAAAAGGAAAACCAAATGCATTAGCAGAACATCATGAACATGCTGTAACCTTTTACAACGTAGGAAAAAGGCAAACAGAGCATGTGTCTTATCAATGGGTCCTATAGTCTATTATGCTATACTGATAGGTGAACAAATGTATCCATAGTGTACTATATATCTATTTCTGTGATTTAGAACATAATGATCATGTCAGCATTTTTTGTTCAAAGGCCTCTTTTTTGATTTGATAAGCCTCTCGTTCTCTCTTTATTGGAATTCCTCTGAACTGGAAAATTGATCTTCCCCATCTATTAAGAAAGTGAAATAAGATCCAAAAAATGTATATTTTTTCAAGAAATGTCTGATTAAAAATGAATTATTATTGCACCATTGAGATTCACCAAACCAAAGAAAACTGTGATTTAAAAAAAGATTGATGCAAGTTGATGTACCGCACAGGCATACAGTATTTGTACAATACTGGCAATAATTGCTATGTGAAGTGATGTGTTGAACCATAACAGTTTCTGAGACATGATCATTGAGATAACAGAAAAGTGCAAAACAGGCAAGAAAAAAACATTGTAAAGTAATTCAAATGAGTTACATTGCTATAGTGATTTTGATAACAATGCAAAAGCACGTCAGCAGAGATGTTTATACATAACAGTGTATATTTCTAAAACAAACAAAAAAACTTTACAACATAGATGTAAACCACTCAATTAGCATTTATTTTCCTTCGGAGGGTTACCCAGGGACAATTTTGGGGAATGTAAAAAAGTCCAATTGAGCCCCAATATTCAATTATTTTATTTTTTGGGATACATGCTTTTCTCATTTTCTCATTATTAAAGGTGAAACATCGGGCAAGTAACCAACTGTCATTATTCATATTTACAACATATTACACAAATAAGATTGAATACTGTTAAAGTAATAGTTAATAGTTTATGGGCAACTTGGAAATTGTCATCTTGTTCATTTAACGTGATTTACACATTTCTATGCATTTTCAGTTCAAATTGACCTGACCAAACTGTCTCAAACAAGAATAGAAAGAGAAGTGAGAGGTCCCTGTGCACAACTGAGCAAGAAAACAAATACATTGAGGAAAAGACAGTTCCTCAACTGGCAGCTTCATTAACTGTAACTGGACGATAACTCAAACACAGCTCCAATCTATGCAAAAACTATTCAGGGAAGAAGCAGTCAGCTGGAATTCTGCCTACAATGGAGTGGCCAGCACATTCACCGGCTCTCAACCCTATCGAGTTGTTTCGGGAGCAGCTTGCCCGTATGCAGGGCCAGCCGTAGGCATAAGCAACATAGTTGGTCGCTTTGGGACCCCTTGGCGGCCCCAGTTCACTAGTGAGCCCCAGAACAATAGGGAAGAGGGGGCCTCCAAATCAAATATTGCTTAGGGCCCCCAAATGGGCTACGGCCAACCCTGACCATATGGTGCATATGAAGTGCCCTTCAAGTACCACTAGATTGCAGTCTGCATGGCTGTAATTGCTAGAAATTGAGGATTCTTTTACAAAAGGACACCATTATTATAAAAAATAATAATAATAATGTTTTTTGTCAATGACAATATTTCTTATTCATTTTGCTATATTCAAAGTCATTTCATGTAGGTTTTCAAAGACATCAAGGACATTTCTAAGTGACGCAAAACATTTGAACGGTAGTGTAAGTACTTATTTACAGGTGTTTAGCATCTACTAGAGCATGTTTCAAATGATGAGCAAAAGTCAGCTAATATCCTGCACTAAGTTTAAAATTATTAATTTCAGTTATTTTATAGCTTACAACTAAACATCTGATTCACCTTGTCACCTGTTTAATCATACAAAACGTATATTTGTATTTCCTCTCTTCTTGGTTTTGTCTTGAATGGCTCCTTATTCCCTATATAGTGCACTTTTTCAAACAAGGCCCATAATGAAATAGAGTGCACTATATAGAGAACTTGCTGCCCCATCCTTGTCATACTCTGTAGTTGTGACCTTGAGTTTTTGAAAATTCGGAACCGCCACACTGACAAGTATCCATCTCAGCCTTTAGGGACTGATCCAAGCTAGCAATAATGGATCAATTGTTGCCTTGAGCTGTTGATGTAAAGGCATGATAACTGTCCAATGCCCTCATCGTAAACACTCCTAGCCCAGAGCAGACTTGCTGCAGATGGGAGGTAAAAAGCAATAGGAAGAGACGCAGGCAAACAGGTGAATGCAACATTTTTTGTCGGATTTGCCATAAAATATCACTTGCTGTCTAAGGTAAAATATCCAGGGGTTTATATCTGGGCCTCAGAGAGCTAACGCAATTCACCAGGGGGTGTTTTTTAAAAGTTGTTCTCTTTTTTACTTAAAGGATTAAAGGATCAGATGCATCTGGCTTTTTTTGCTGCTATTTCCGAAAATAATTTGACAAATCAAATCTACATAGTGCAATACACGATTACAGAATCCAGATTATGACCATTGGACAGTTATCTATTTTACCATCTACTGGGAGTGGTGTGTTACATAATATATTTTGGCAAATGTGGATCCAAATAGGAGATATTTTTCTCAAAATATAAACAGAATGAAGGAAAGTTTTATAAGCTCCCTATGTATTTATAGGTGCTTTGAAGTAGCAATAATTATGACAGTTATTATTACAATGTATCACATACCTATACTGCAATCAACAAAACATAATGAGTTTTTGTTATTTGATTGAAATTCCTTTTAACATTTCTAAATCCACCATAATATAATCTAGATTTCTGGATTCAAAACATTACCCAACAATTCTAATATATAATCCAAATGAACTAATCCTATCTAAACCTTCTATGTACATACAGGAGCCCATTCTGTGATAAACATGATTGGTAGGCAATCTTTTTATTCTGCTAAACATCAGTGCTAGTACATTAACCAATGTAAATGTTCAACATATGGGGCTACAGTCTAAAAGCTAACATAAAAAAAATCTATCAGGTTTTATGTTTCTTGTTTTTCTATATTCTATGACAACCCAATTGTACTCTATTCGGCAATATGTCAATTACATTTTTTATCGAAAGATGCGTTCCTATGTATGTCTTCTCTGGATGCATTTTAAATTTCCACTCTTTGAAATATCTTCTCACAGTCTTCATCACACATGCAGTGCTTAAACATACATTCCCCTGCGGTACAAGGGCAGATCATTAGGCGTGAAAAATGACTGATTCAACCATTTTCTCCCACAAATGTACAACTAACAATGAATGCTAAACACTGTGATTTACATTCTGCAATTCAGGTTTGTGAATTTTTATGTGCATGTAATGCTAACACTCATCATATGAGGAATATTAGTGTCTCTTTCACTGAGGCCCATACTAATTGACATAATGACCGAGAGCAGAGGGACTCTGAGGAGAATGCCAAGTGTGTTTGGGCCTTTAACGAACATCAGACATTACAGAATTACATCTTAACTTAATGGAAAGTGTCCACTACATGAGCATTTTCAAGGGTTGTGAACCATTTTTTGTGAACTGACGTCTGGTCCTCTTGCTGCATAAATCCAGGGAGGACTTTTTTCAAATGTGGCATATAGAGGGCCTGGGTACAACAGAGTAGTTTCTGTGCATCAAATATAAAAGCCTGGGTCCACCTCGCCACTTCATGACTAAATTCACACACACTTACAGATTATGTTTTCATTAAATGCACAACATTCAATCATTTATCACATTTAGCAGTGGAAAAGCATGAATTTGCTGGTTGATACAAATATTAAGGCAAAATCATTTACAATTGGTGCTGCATTTTACCACAAGACAAATAAAAAGGTTCAAATAATTTAGTTTGATTGTGGATAGTCTGCAGACAGTGAAAGCATATGAGGCTGTGGTCCTGAATGGTGCCATGTTCCTTATTTATTGAGCTACTTATGACCAGGGCTTCAGGTTCTGATGAAACATAGTGCACTCAATAGGAAAGGCTGTGCCATTTGGGAAAAAGCTTTGCCTGTCCATTTCTCCATTATGACAAAGGGTAATGTGTCCATCTGCTCTACTTTACTGCCCTCATCAGTCTGGCGACAACCTCTCAGAGCATATATCTCAATATCATGGTCAATAACCATCCCCGGATTTTGTCAAAAATATTTACCGATAGCACTGTGTAGGGAGTAGAGAGTTCTCTAGGGAGTTCTGCACATACACAAAAAAGTTATAAGATTTGTTTTTATTGGATCTGGTGGCTACAAGTGAAACAATTAACAGTAAAAAAAATAAATCGGACAAAACAGACAGTTGTTGAAGTGACAGCAATGGTTCTAGTGAAATAGTTCCCGACTCGTTATGTATGAAAACACACAGTCATATCGACACATCCTTTCTTGAGGTCTCCTCAATAAAACATCTATTATCGATGACAAACCTGGATAAGGAAATGCAGAAAGAAGACCCATGGATGATCGTATTAACCTGTACCTATAGCATGATTAGCTTTACATTTTATACCTACAGTAGCATGGACTTTCGTAGTCCAGTTGTTAGCATGCCAGGCCTTTGCCTTAACTAAAACTGTATATGGTTATATTTAGACTTTTTCTGGAATGGAAATGTTCATCTTCAGTCTCGCTAGCAATTGCTCAAGTCTTATGAATATTCCTAGAAAGATATTAGATACTGGTATGCCTATTACTGGCTAATAAGCTGTTAAAACGGCCATTGGCAAAAGCAATACAGTTCATAGACGCTATGATGGAGGTAAATTTAATAAGAAACGTTAGTCAGTTTAACAATGCTCAATGGTGTCTAGCAACTGCTGAAACATAGAATACCTACGTTCGAATCAATTTAGAGCAAAAACATTTATACATTTTATTTGTGGTCCACAATAAAAGTACGTTATACAGTCTTGTGACTATTTCCGGTACATTCCATGATTCTCTCGTCTTTTCACTTCATGAGAAAGTTATTTCTCGTCACCTTTATTGATAGTTATTGTATCAATGTCATTCACAAATGAAAGAAAAAATATGTTATGCCATGAAAGAAAAAAGTATGTTCTTAGGCCATAAAACGAAATAGAACAGACTCGCTAGCAATTGCTCAATTATTGCCTATTCCAGTAAATTAGTAAGTACATGTAAAGCCTATGCTTGGCTAATACACTGTTAAAACGTCCAGTGGCAAACGTTGGTCAGATAACTGTAACAATATCATTCACGTATGGCCAATTAGCTGTTGAAACGGCCAGTGACAAAAGAGGATTTGTTAAGGGTAAACACAAGAAGCTATACTGACGCCCATCAAATGTACAGATCTGTGGTGTGGTGGTTATCGACACAACCTTCTACGTGGGTGATCTGGGTTTGAATCTCGAGAGGGCAACACTTTCTATTGTGGGCCGTCTGGAGCAGGCTTGCCTGGTTTCTTGAATATTTAGCAGGATTGCAAAATGTTTCAATGCTTAACGCTTTCTTGGCACATTTGCATGTGTCACAAATGTACTACATTTTCTTTACAGGCAACATACTTTGAATAATAAGCTAATATCTTAGACAAACCCCTTTAAGTTGTAAATATAACCTAATTTGCCAAAATGTTTGGATGCTGTGTAAAATGCAAACAAATAGATAATGCAATTATTCGGAAATAATTTAAGCCGTATATTCAATAGAAAATAGTAAACATAATGTTAAAACTGAGAAATGTTATTGTTTCCAAAAAATATATGTTGACTTTGAATTTTATGCCATCAACACATCTACAAAAAAGTTGGGACAGAAGCAAGAAATGACTGGAAAAGTTGTAATGCTAAAAAAACTAAACCTTGTGGAATATCACACAACTAATTAGACATACTGGCAACAGGTCAGTAACAGGATTAGGTATTAAAAGACAGGATGGGTGTGCCAGAGAGGATGGGTCTGTCAGAAGTGAGGATGGAGAGGGGTTCACCACTCTGTGAAATACTGCATGGGAAAAGAGTGCAACAATTTAAGAGTAACGTTTCTCAATGAGGTAGGGGATCTCATCATTTATGATACATACTATCATTAAAATATCCAGAGAATCTACAGAATTGCCCGTAAGCAAGGGACAAGGCCTGAAAAAACAATATTGGATGGCCATGATCTTCGGGCCCTCAGGCAGCCCTGCATTAAAAACATTCTGTATTAGAGCACTGCATGGGCTAAGGAATAGTTGTGAAAACCATTGTCTGTAAACACAGTACTTTGGTGCATCCAGAATCCATGCAAAGAAAGAAACATTTTTTAAAGCTGTAACTTTGGGGCGTTGAGCAACTCTACTCTTAAGTATCCAGCTATTTAAAAATGTATAAATTGTTGGGACTGATGCAGCTGCAATTTGGGCACTGACTATTTGGCCTCTTTGCAACAGTTTAAGTGCCAATGTTTGTTCTACAGATCATTTCATATAATAATAATTGATCAATCTTATCACATTGTCTTTAGAGGAGATTTGAATCAATGTTATCACTGCATCACAACCTCTCAGATTAACATTAAACTCTTCAACAACCATTCTACCCACTGTTTCCATCACAAGAGCCAGCTTAAGAGGCTACAGGGTAATAGAAAGCAAATAAATCCTCCACAATAGAAGAAATGCAAAGTCATATGCACTCATTCTGAGTTGTTGTTTTTTCTCAAATTACTATAATAGGGAAAGTGACATTCAAGTTATTTTCAAAGACAGTATTTCCTTCACTGATATATTTTTTTAATATAGTCTAAAATAACGTATACCTGCTGGATGTGTTTGCATATGTTTAGATTTACAAAAAAAGATATAGCTGCTTAATAATACTAATATTGAGAAGAACAATAAAACATGTGGAACAACAATAGTACAGTATGCACATACCAAAGTTGGCCAACTTTTGAACCTTGCATGTTTGGGCTATGTTGGCATAGAGATAGTTAGCAGAGACTGTAATCTTAAATGTACAGGCTTCACAGAAGGCATTGTTTGCTTTTCCAGACTGCAGAAGTTACAGTATGTCCTCATGTGACCAATTACCAGCCAATTAGGAGTGCATACTCTGCTCAATCAAATGTATTTATAAAGCCCTTTTTACATGAGCTGTTGTCACAGTGCTTTTACACAATGCCCAGCCTGAAACCCCCAGGAGCAAACAACATCTAGAGAGGAATCAGGCTCAAAGGGGTGAACAGTCCTCTTCTGGCTATGCCGGGTGAATACAAGTTATACTAATTAAATGTAGGCGGGGGGTGTCCAGAATCTATTTAAACCTAGTCCAGATCAGAAACAATGAGATGGACAAGGAGAGGGACAATCGGGGGGGTGGGGGGATTCCAGCAGAGTGGCAGCTGGAATCATCAGGTATCGTCTTGATCTGCAACACAACCAGGAGGACTTTGGACATGGACAGCAACAGGTCTAAGTTAAACAGGGCAAGAGATAGGGAAAATTTTGAAAGCACATTCCTTAGATCTACAAGGATTTACAGGGGAGAGGGCTCTTGTCAAGCCCTCTCCACTTCCAAGTTGGCTTTCACCATCTCAGTCTGTGAGTAAGAGGAAAAGAGGAAAGTAGAAGTCATATCTGTGCAGAAAGTGATTTATCTTGATCTTTCATGGATTTTTTGATTGAATGTGACCACAATGTTGACAGTCATGTTGGACCATTGACGTAAAAGGTTTCCGAGACGATAAAGAATTGAAAGGATGGAGAATTGCCTTCAATGGCGAGCCTTAATGCAGTGTGCATACCGTGAAATTAATTTCAGGCACCAGAAACTATTAAAACACAACTGTTTTAAAAAAAAAAACTTGGTCAATGTCTACTGCATATTAGATGGGTGTCTTAGAAAATATTCCAGGTAAAAATGTATCCAGAATCATATCAATATCAAGCACTTAACTCCACAAGACAGTTGTGGGACAGCTAATGAACCAAATGACCAAATGAACAAAAGCCATTTTTATCAAAATTAGCTTCTGTTTATATGATAACCACTGACCTCAGTATGTACTCTCGCTTCTAAACTTATTTTCTGGTCAGATCTGGTCAGATCCCAAAATTGGCAAGCTGTCATTTCCCACCCTCAGCTAATGTATCTTTAGTAAGAAGTAAGGCATACATCTATAGAATGAACAAATCCCATTAGTTCATCAGTACACCTTTTGACATAATATTGTGTTGTTTAGCATGCAAATCCCATTCCTGCACTCCTTCTGCCCACTTATCCATGCAAGATATCTTACTGACCTAAAAATCTACAATCTCACTGACCTAGAAACCTAGAAACAACCTACCGGTGCCCCAGAGAGGATTGCCCCTTTTGGTACAATGGTACCAACATTTGGGTCATTTAAAAAAATATATAATAGTTAAATTTTCAGATGGATAGCAACAGTAGCAACTAGCATTTAGATGATTTAAATGGAGACCATTTGCCTTGCAATAGTATTCACTCCACTTGGCGTATTTTCCTATTGTGTTGTATTACAACCTGCGATTGAAATAGATTCTTATTTGGATATCATATAATAGACGTAGTCTAAATTGGTGAAGTAATATTGAAAAATTACAAAAAATAAAATAAAAAATGTAACAGATAATTGGTGCATGCATATGTAGACACCCCATTTGCTATGAAGTCCCTGAAAAAGATCTGGTGCAACCAATTTCGTTCAGAAGTCAAATAAAAGTTCACCTGTGTGCAATTTAAGTGTCACATGATACATCACATGATCTGAGTATATATACACCTGTTCTGATAGGAACCAGAGTCTGTAATACCTCTAAGCAAGGGGTACCACCAAGCAAGCGGTAACATGAAGACCAAGAAGCTCTCCAAACAGGTCAGGGACAAAGCTGTGGATAAGTACAGATGAGGGTTGGGTTATAATAAAATATCAGAAACTTTGAACATCCTACAGTGTACCATTAAATCTATTATTAAATTAAGAATATGGCACTACAAAAACCCTGTCAAGAGTGGGTTGTCCACCAAAAGTCATGAACCAGGCAAGGAGGGCAGTAATTAGAGAGGTAACAAAGATACCAAAGATAACCCTGAAGGAGCTTCAAAGCTCCACAGTGGAGAGTTGAATATCTGTCCATAGGTCAGATATTAAGCAATACACTCCATAGAGATGGGCTTTTACGAAGAGTGGCCTGAATTTAATTATTTTTTAATGGCATGTGGGAAACATAGAAGAAGTCGCTGGTCAGATAATACTAAATTTCAGCTTTTTGGCTATTAATGAAAAGGCTATATCTGGCATGTTGATGTGTATGTTTCGTTGACCACAGAACATATTTTTATCTGTGCACAGGATGTCATGTTCATTCATAGCACAACAGTAAAAATGACTGTATTACCTTGCATCTCAAAATGGGAATCCTAAATGTTAGATCCCTTGATTCAAAGGCAATTGCAGTAAATTAATTAATCTCTGATCATAATTTAGATGTTATTGGCTTGTGTGAAACATGGCTAAAGCCTGATGAATTAACTGCCCTAAATGAGGCCTCTCCTGGCTATACGAGTGATGATATCCCCTGTGCATCCCGAAAAGGATGGGGTGTTGCTAATATCTATGTCACGTCCCTGCCTCTGTGATCTCCGCGGAGGCAGGTCCTTGTCTCCCTGGGCTGACATCGCTGCACCTGATTCCTGTCACCTGCTCTCACACCTGTCCCCAGTCACCATTCACACACACCTGACACCTCTTACTTCATTACTGCCAGTATTTCTGAGGAGCCCTGACGAGTCACCCCTGCCGGATCAATGGTCAATGTTTGCATGCCATCTCTCACAACTTGCAAGTCCACATTCCAATTTCTCGTGTACCGACCCACTGCCTGTCCTCGACAATTCTACCGCCTCCCTGCCTGTAAGTCTGCTATCAGCCCGAGTACTGACCTCCTGCCTGTCCCTGATTACTCTGCCTGTTACCTGCCTGTTCTGCTGCCGCCAGCTCGAGTATTGACCTTCTGCCTGTCACCACAAATGCCCGTGCCGTCCGAGTCCTGGGGCGGATCCCCCTTCTCTCACGTTGCTAACGCCCCGAGGTGCAGATTGCGGCTTAAGATCTCCTCACCCCAAACCAATTAAGTTGGGCCGTTTCCGGCTGGACGGGGTGTCAGCAATGGAAGGAGAGAAATAGCTGCCTTTACTGTGGCTGTCCAGGGCATTATATTGCCACCTGCCCCAGAAGTCGGGAAATCGGCAGGCTTGCTAGTCGCAGGGAGACGACTAACGAGCCTTACCACAGATATCTCCTGTTCCCGGATTCAGTTTTTTTGCCACCCTCTGTCATAAGGGGCAGCGTTTGAAGATCCAAGCTCTGATCGACTCCGGAGCAGATGACAGCTTTATCGATTCCGTCCTAGTTACCCAGCTGGGGCTCTCCACAGAACCTCTCACGGAGGCCATTGAAGCTATATCTTTGGACGGTAGGCGGTTGGCCAGAGTCACGTCCAGGACCGAGCTCGTCCAACTGCAACTTTCAGGAAACCACACCGATACCATACATTTCCTAATCACTAGTACCCCCCACATTCCGTTGGTTTTGGGACACTCCTGGCTAGTGAAACACAACCCTGTCATCGACTGGTCTGCGGGTAGGATAGCCAGGCGTTCCCACTCTCTATCACGACATCGGGGAGGTGTTCAACAAGCAAGGTGCACTTTCGCTACCACCGCATAGACCCTACGATTGCGCCATCAAGTTGCTGCCCGGCTCCACCTTCCCCAAGAGGCGTCTTTAAAGCCTCTCTAAGCCCGAGAGAGAGGCAATGGAAAAATATATCAGAGAATCCATGGACTCGGGTTGTATTTGTCCGTCATCCTCCCCTCTGGCAGCAGGATTTTTCTTTGTGGGAAAGAAGGATGTCTCTCTCCGTCCCTGCATCGATTACTGGGATCTCAACAACATTACTGTTAGAAACAAACCTCTCCCTCTTATGAACTCAGCCTTTGACTCCCTGCAGGGTGCCACAGTTTTTACCAAGCTTTTTACCACAATGCTTACCATCTGGGGAGAATTAGGGAGGGGGACGAGTGGCTTATGGGATTCAACATGCCCATGAGGCATTTTGAGTGCCTGGTGATGCCATTTGGCCTCACAAATGCACCGGCGGTTTTCCAGTGCTTTATCAACAATGTGCTGGTAGATATGATTGGGGCGCTTTGCCTTTGTTTCTAATCTTCTCCAGGGATCTGACTGAACACGTTCAGCATGTCAGACAGGTCCTTCTCTGCCCAGAGAAATGTGAATTCCATGCTTTGACCGTTTCATTTCTGGGGTACATAGTCTCAGAGGGGCTAGTTCGGATGGATCCTTCCAAGGTGGAGGTGGTTGTGGGTGGCCGACTCCAAACTCCAGAAAGGAGCTGCAGAGTTCTCTGGGTTTCGCTTAATTTTAACGGCAGTTCATCTGGAACGACAGTTGGGTAGCCACCCCGTAGTCTGCTCTTACCTCTTGCGCCAAACTGTTCGCCTGGACCCTGGGGGCAGAGGAAGCCCTCTGGGACCTCAAGACCTGTTTTACCTTGGCACCTGTTGTCTCCCAACCAGATCTGTTACACCAATTCGTGGTCGAGGTGGTTGACTCGGATGTTGGGGTGGGGGCGGTGCACCGAGGACGGGAAGCTCCATCCCTGTACTTTTCTGTCCCGCCGTCTGTCGTCGGCCAAAAGCCAACTACGACGTCGGTAATCGCAAGCTGTTGGCCATCAAGATCTCCCTGGAGGAGTAGCAACATTGGCTCGAGGGAGCGGAGGTACCGTTCCATATCTGGACAGACCATAGAAACCGCTAAACGCCTCAACCCTCGCCAAGCTGGATGCACCCTGTTTTTTACGCGTTTCGACTTCACCCTAACCTATAGCCTTGGATCACGAAACGGAAAACCCGATGCCATATTTGCGTTTTTTCCAAGGGAGAAGAATCTTGGATTCTAAATGATGCAATCTTGCCTAAGCACTGCTTAATTGGCGCTGCGCTATGGAAGATCAAGGAGACTTAAGTCAGCTCTCCTCCGAAACCCCGGACAAGGAATCGATCCCCCCTGGCTGCGTTCTCGTCCCCAAATCGGTCTGGTCGTCGGTACTAGACTGGGCACATGCATCTAAGCTCACGGGCCACCCCGGCCTGGGCCGTACCAGGGCTTTCCCGGCCCATTCCATGGCTTTCTTCCGTAGGCGATTTTGGTGGCCATCTATGCAGAAAGACACTCAGACGTTTGACCCATCTGGGCCCAGAACAAGCATTCCAGCCAGCCCAGCTCTGGCCTCCTGCGTCCCCTGAATGTTCCTGGACGTCCCTGGTCCCACCTTTCCCTGGACTTCGTCACCGGCCTACCCCGCTCTGAGGGCAACACGGTCGTCCTCAATATTATTGACCGTTTCAGAGGGAGATTTCTGTTATCACTATGATTTAATAAGGAAACAAAAAACTATGTGATAATAAATGGCTTCATATGACCACTATAATTAAATTAAATACCTATTTTCTGCACGATCAATCATATTTTCATAATCAATAACAAAATGTAACAATTTCTGCCAGAGTTTGCAAACTTACGAGTACAACTGTACAATCATTGTTACTTGATTATTCCACAATAAGACTTACACATTATATGATAAGGATAATACTGTTGACCATATTGATTGCTTATACATTCATGTATAATGTGAAAAATCTCTATAAGACCTAGGAGTTAGTTTTAACTATCCCTCTTGTTTAGGGATAGGACAAATGTCTCTCCTTCGTAATCTAGCTTCCCTTTAGTTACTGATCAGAGTTAAAAATTGACTCTGACCAGTAACTAACAACTGTTTAGTATTTTGTTTCTATAATCAGTTGGCCTTATTGGTTTTACTTGTGAGATATTAGCATGTCTATTTAGTTAATGCCCACCTACTGTTCAATGTGAGGTATTTTTTGTGTTAGCAATGTATTTCCCCTTTTGTGACTAAACCATCACGCTGCGTCTGGGTCCTACACCATTTCTATATACTCACCTATAGACGTGACACAGGATAGTAAAGCATAGAAAATGTGTGCATGTGTCTGTGTGCGTGCGATTCTGTGATCCTACACATGCACGCATTTATTTGTGTGTATGTGAGTGTTTTCTTCTTCATCTTTTGATTTGTTAAAAGACAGACTCGGTTGTTATTTACTCTGAGGTGATGATGTACAGTGGAAGTACTGTATAATAATGGACAGTAAATGTATAATACTCCAGAGGAAGTGAATCCCATATACCATTCAGACACCACACAGCCTTGTTAGAGGTGCATTTTCCTGTCATTTTGACTGTCCCTCTCCATCAGCCGCACTGAATTCCTGTCCTACCAAGGCGGTTACCACAATGGAAAAGTAATCGATATGTGGCTGGAAATCAAATTTAGCTGGTTAATAGATTTCTGCTTGAGTAGACTCAGGTCAGGAGGTTACATTTGAATGGGGCTTGGCCAGCTAGTTCCTTTAGCTAAGGTGTGAACACCTCCATAACTCAATACAGACAAGATTTATTCTATATATTTATTATTCTGAGGGATAAATGGCCAAGCTTTGCTGATGGAACACAATGCAGAATGTGACAAGTTCACTGGAACGAGGACATTATTATTGCAAACCTGCAGGCAACTGATGCTCCCAAATGTCATCAATAATAGTCCAGTTAAACGTTACACAATAATCATTAAGCATTCAAATTAAGGGAATCCATGATTATCCAAGTGTGGCATATATAATTTAATAATACAACTGTGCAGAATTAATGGTTTAGGAAAGCGGATTTACTTTGTGGTAGGGAGCTTTAAAAACTGCAATACAATAATAACTATATTTACTTGAACAATGTGACTGGGGTAACTGCTGCGTAACCTGAGCATAGTTTTCTCCTAGTCTTTACTTATTGATTAAAATGCATAACTACCTACTCATGAAATCCCTGTACATTTTCAATGATTATAGAGAGCAAGGTCTGTGAATGGAACTACATTCACATTCAACCCGAGACATCCATTTTGCAGGCACTCACTAGAAACTAAAGTCCAACAGTCTCATAAAGCCATTTCATAATTTTCAAACCAAAATTACAACTTTAATGTTGTTAAGTGTGTGTAGGTGTGTACATACGTCAGGGTTCTAAAGCTAAGCTGTATCCGTGCGCTCAATTGGAGGCAGGTGCAGCGTAAAGACCTAATCACATTTGCGGCTCATTACCCGTCACTGTGTGCACATATTTGCCTTTTTGTGTCCTTATTAATCAGGTGCAGACAACTATAAGTGCCCCTCTCCACTTTTCCACATGACTTGCTACAAGCAACAACAATCTGATGTGGCAACCTGCTGCTAGGCCCAGCCTCAAACACCTGCAATGCAAATGTCTGCTGCTAGTAATTTCTCCCTTGACCTCTAACTGCCTTCCTTAGAGAGAAAGATGGATAGAGATGTTCTTGTTTTGGCTCAACGCCAACACGGTTGTATGTACTCGATCCAAATATGCCATCAATTCAGGTGTTTGAATTGGTGGTCTCAACTTAATTCAATATAAAAATCAAATTATTCCAGAGATATTTAATAAAAACCTTTGTAATCAAACAATTCTGTTTTATTAAAGAAATGTAGGCTGGGATTCACTCTAACCTTGCACTATTTTCATCTTTTCCTACAGAAAAGTAAAAACATATCTGTGAGTGGGATTGCCCTGGTACTTCTTTTCGGTTTACCCTCTGGTCTTTTTGTTAATTTGATGAATGGCTAAAGTTAAAAGATAAAGCCTGCAATATAGAGTTGATTGAATTGAGCCATAAGATCTACCTAATTAGTCATTAAACCTTATAATCTCCCTGATGGGTTTACGTAGGTGTGGATATCTGGAAATAAGAATATCCTGAAGCAAGAGTAGTAATCATCCAAAAAGTAGAGTAATAGTAATTATATAAAAATATATTGCGGGATTACTCTGGATAAGTGTGTCTGCTAAATTAATTAAATGTTAATCTAATCTACTGAAATTTATTCCAAATGTATCATTCCAAATGTGTTCTTCCTACGTTCTAACATGTCAGCACCGAAGCTTCATTTTGTTACATCTGTTCTTGTGGCAGTCCAACCCCTATAGGAGGCTAGCTCAATCTGTCAAAGCTTACTCTTTGCTAGCCCAGTCAAAGCTCATCAGTGAAACCACCTATTTGAATCTAGTAAAGAAGAGTCCCCGGCTGCCTATTTTCCAAAAAGGTTCTCGTTGCGTTTCGTGAACTAATACATGCACTTTTGTTTATTAATTTTTTAGCACTGACTGATAACAACTTTATTGAGTAGTCTGTACTTTTTATTATAAGGTTGAGGCGTTGTCCCAACTAGCTATCTTAAGATGAATGCACTGTGACTGTAAGTATCTATAGATAAGAGCATCTGGAAAATGACAAAATATTTAAGAAATCTATAACATTTCGCCAGCATATTTTACAGTGTGAAGTTATTAGTATTGCTGTAGTAAATTAGACCTGGCAGCAAGAAAGACCACAAAGAAAACAAATGGTCAATAATCACATCTGTCCTCGGAAACAGCCACCCACCTAGTGTGTTTGTAGAAACACTAAAAGCATTTTGTCGAGCAGCTACATTTCCTAATTGCTGCCAGTGTGTGTTTTGAAATGTTAGGCCTATTCCATGTTTCATTTGTGATGAAACTATCATCAGATTTTAGTTTGGGTGGCATACATGGATACTATTTTTGCTTGGTCTTCACAGTAACAAATTGGTTATACTGCAAGCAATTATTGCATTAAGTTTGGTAGTTGTAGGTAGCCTATAGAACCACCTTCACTGTGTACCATTTGAACAGATCTTGTTCCTAACATTTTTGCTGATTATTTTTGGATGGACACAGTTGGCTAACAACTTTCAAATGTTCACCGATAAAATGTGGTCTGGTCATCTGACCATAAATACTTTTGCCACATCTTAGCTTTTCTGCAACAGGCCTGTCAGAAATGTGAGAAAGCAAGCGCAGATTGGAAGGGCGAGGGGGGAGTGACAGACAGAGAGATCGGGGTTAGGCAGAGGATCGATACACTGACAGGTGGCAGAGGTACTGACCGGTGGCAGGTAGAGTAGTCAGGAACGGGCAGGAGCTCGGTACAAGAGTGGACAACAGAAGTACAGGCAGACCGCAGGCAGAGTAGTCGGGGATGGGCAGAAGGTCAGTACATTGGCTGTCAGCAGAAGTACAGGCAGACCGCAGGCAGAGTAGTCGGGGATGTGCAGGAGGTCGGTACACAATAATTCCAAACTAAACATAGACTCGCGAGTGGCTAAAAAGTGCATGTGATGAGTTGACAGTGATCCGTATAAATACTGTTACTGAGGAGGCGAGTGGAAACAGGTGTGATTGTTGATTGGGTACAGGTGTGGGAGTGAATGGTGGTGAACAGGTGCACGGTCTTAGCTCAGGGACGCGAGGACCCGCTTCCACATAATCACGGAGGCGGGGACGTGACCGTACCCCCGGTCTGACGGATGCCCGGCCGCCAGCGATGGAAATCCCCGAAGAGCCCAGCGTCCAGGATCTGGTGACGGGGAACCCAGCAGCGCTCTTCGGGATCGTAACCCTCCCAATCCACCAGGTATTGGATGCGCTGAACGGTGAAGGCAGGTGCCCCATCGATAATCCGAGAAGAGGGCGGACGCGGAGGAGGAAGAAGAAGTGGGCTGAGAAGGACAGGTTTCAGGCAGGACATGTGAAAGGTAGGGTGGAACTTTGGGAGGGGGGCAATTTCAACCGGACAACAACAGGGTTTCTGACACGGGCCAATGAATCGGGGGGAGAGCTTACGAGGTCCTTTGTGGAGAGCTACTTGCCGGTCACAGCCTATTCATTTTGGACTTTATCATCAGCTTCATCCGCTTATCCAGTATCGAGTCGCGGGTCCAGCAGCTCCAGCAGGGGACCCCAAACTTCCCTTTTGCGAGCCACATTTGCCAAGTCTGCCTGGGAGATCCTGAGGCGTTCCCAGGCCAGTGTCGAAATATAATCTCTCCACCTTGTCCTGGGCCTACCCTGAGGTCTCCTCCCAGCTGGACATGCCTGGAACACCTCCCTAGGGAGACATCCTAAAATACTTACGTCATGCAATAAAATGCAAATTAATTATTTAAAAATCATACAATGTGATTTCCTGGATTTTTGTTTTAGATTTTGTCTCTCACAGTTGAAGTGTACCTCTGATAAAAAATGACAGACCTTTACATGCTTTGTAAGTAGGAAAACCTGGAAAATCAGCAGTGTATCAAATACATGTTCTCCCCACTGTATGTGAATGACATATTTATCTGCTGATTGCTGCAATGTTTACTTGGTTTCACCATATTTACCTATTCACCAATTTCTATGTTTATTTTTAGGATGGCGCGGAAAAGGTGTGGTTGTCCACGAGGGATCTTCCCCTCTGTGTGCCCCCGCCGTAGACTTGGGCCCCGGTATGTGGGGCTGTTCCGTGTCCTTCAGAAGGTAAATGACATGTTGTACACCCTGCAGCTCACCCCTCCATATACAAAAAATAATTTATAACATTTTTGACATGCGTTTTTCTGGATGATAGTGTTGTTATTCTGTCTCACTTTGATCAAATAAACATACCATTAAAACCTACCTTTGTTAGTGCGCAAACATACAAAATCAGCAGGGGATCAAATACTTTTTTCCCTCACTGTAGGCTAGCTTGTTGTGTCTTCATAAAACATAAAATTTGTCTGAATTTGTGCTCTTTATAGAAATGTAATACTGTACAGCCTTTCTGAAATTACACGTATAAGGCAATTAGTTATCTATTTCATTATTAAACTATTGACATTTCTTTTGTGCTTCAGATAAACGGCTGACTGGTGAGAAGGTTGAGTTGAGGGCACAGCTGGCTCTACAATCAGGTAAAACCAGACTATAGTTAGGAGGGAAAGAAAAGTCTATAGTTACGCTAGCATCTATGATATATAAAATATTGAATTTCTCTTGTATGTCTTGTAATTTCTCAGTGGTATGTGACAGTGAGCCTTTCCTCAGGACTATTCTTTAAAGTACGTTTTTTTGTACATGGCTATTAGATTCTTGTGGTTAATTTATAATGACTTTTTCTCAATATCATGTCCGACCATTGAAGTACAATATCTGATTACTGTACTACAAGAGCAATAAAAAAGAATGGGATGCCACTCATGAGGTGGTTCAGGACCAGGTCACCAGGTCGCAGAGGTACAGTGACCTACCATGAATATGAATGACACAGCTCCAGCACAATGCTACAATGCTTGGATTCCAGCCCTTGCTTATTAAGTATAGGATGTTGTTATTTTGTACTTTTTCACATTCAAATACTTTTTCATATCTGTTTTTGCACAGATGAACATTGCACATGCTTGAATGTTTCTTGTACTATTAGAATGCTTTTGGTTATTTCATTTATTTTGCACAAGTTTATTTTGTGTGCCTGCTGTATAATGCAGCCATTTTTTTGTATGCATCCTCTTCCACTATTTGAAATGAACAGTTTAGATTTTATTCAGTTCATTGTCATTTGTGATATGACCAAAGTCAGAATATTACATATTAAACCAAATATTGGGGCAGGGGGCGTCTTGCTGGGTTTAGTGGATAAAAGCATTTGGCTACCGTTGAGCGGCTGATCAGGGTATTGTCGGAAGGCATTGTAATGCAAGCGGCCCACAGGTGGCCAGACTGCGATGTGCGCAATTAAAAAGTGTCCTGCAGCTGGTATACCACTGGCCGGATGCTTTGCAGAAAGTTTGGGGGCATGTTGCTTGCTGGGAAGATTCTTTAAGTTACGGAGCAGTGAGAATTGCACTAGACTAGCCTAGCAGTAATGAAAGAAGGTACTGCAGTACATGCATACTAAATATATGATACAATATAATCTTGCATTAGCAGCAGCCATTTATTATAGTTATGTCTGATATCCTCTACTTGCTAATGCAATGCAATTGTCAATATTATTGGTATAATTATCTAGCTAGTAAATGTGAAGATGAAGTAATTTGTAGCCAGCTGCCATCATTGCCATGTAATGCTTGTTCTGATAGCTAGCTAGCAATGTTGATGTAGCTTGCTATGGCAAATTCTATTGTTAATTTAATCTGTGGATGAAGCTTATCTACAGTCATTCTAAATTCGACATATTTGGACATCGCAATAACATCAACAAAGGTTTCCCTCGGGTGCCATCCATGTGATGTAAACATGATTCATCAGACCAGGCCACTATCTTCCCTTAATCCATGGTCCAGTACTGATGCTCTCATGCCTATTGTAGGACAGGGGTCAGCATGGACACCCTGACTGGTCTGCGGCTATGCAGCCCTATGCACAACATATTGCGTGTTGCACTGTGTGTTCTGACACCTTTCTATCAGTACCATCATGAACATTTTCAGCAATTTCAGCTACAGTAGCTCATCTGTTTGATCAGACCACACGGACCAGCCATCGCTCCTCACGTGCATCAGTGAGCCTTGGCCGCGCGTGACCCTGTCGCCGTTTCTCCTTCCTTGGACCACTTTTAGGTACTGACCACTGCAAACCAAGAACACCCTGATGGACTGCATCTTTGGGGATGCTCTGAAACAGTCATTTAGCCATCACAATTTGGCCCTTGTAAAAGTCGCTCACATCCTTATGCTTGCCCATTTTTCCTGTTTCTAACACATCATCTTTGAGGATACAATGTTCACTTGCAACATAATAATATTTTTCAAGAAACAATAAAAATTCTCAGTTTCATCATTTGTTATGTTGCCTTTGTACAATTTTCCATTGAATAAAATGTTTAAATTATTCGCACATCATTGCATTCAGTTTTTACTTACATTCCCTACTTTTTTGGAAAAAGCGTTTAGTTACAATATTGGTTGTCTGTCTCTTGGCTACAAGATGAGTCTGCTTTTTGATAATGTATAATAAAATGGTACGAAGGTGTGACATGGAGTTATATGAATGCTTTTGATCAGAAGTGTACAGACCCTGGTCAATAGTAATGCACTACATATGTATATAGAGATTAGGCCACCATTATGGGGAAGCTGTCTGATGAGCAGAGGTCACATCTCCATAACCTCAACTCCACAATGTCACTCTCTTCAATGATATGGAATATAAAATCAGTAATGGGAAATGCTAAAATAAATAACCTCGATCAGATTTGACTTTGAGGGCCCAGGCCAGAATCTATTGTCTGATTGCAATAACAAAAACTCTGGCTTTGGGAAGCACTACCAACTGATGGAATTTATAAATATACATAGTCAGCTGTTTAGTGCTGGTTGGAGGAAAGGAGAAAAAAGGTAACTAAATTGATGTCTAGTAAAATTTAGTTATCTATTTTTAAATTGTTGGAGTTTTTTACTCATGTAAGTCTCTCAATATTGTTTTAAGAAATGTTAAAATCCACCTTTTTTTAATCCCAGTACATTCATGGGTATGAAATAAATATTCCTTCATAAATATTTCCAGGAATTTGATAACACAATATATTATATTGCAATCAAAGCCTGGACAAATACCATCTTCCACTTCCTAATAAAGTCTACTGGAATGTGTTGGCGCATGTCTTCACTTTCCTTCCATGCTGCAGGGGGTTGGCCTGTAGTGGTGAGTCCTGCTGGGGTTCTTGCCTCATTGTTCCTCTGTGTTATCGTTTATGTTTTGCATGTTCCCTCCATCTCTGAGGGATCAGTGTCTTTCCTTTCAATGTGGCCCCTGAGATTTCTTCTGTCTAACCTAAGTGGGACACAAAACCTTTGAGAGTCCAAATGAATGCAGCCTGAAGACAACAGAATAATGGGTTTACAACACAAGTATGCATATTTAATTGTATGTACATACTGTAGCTTGGCAAGGGGCACTGATCCCACTGAGGATGATAGAATAACGTACTATCATCTTCCTCTCTTCAATGAAGTAAATTGTATTCAAGCCGTGGATCCAAATAAAATTATCACTGAAGTATTTATGCGCAGCATGCGTGAAGTATACTTGGACTCTGCCGAGATTCCAGCTGTCTGTCTGGCATGGCGCAGAGAAACCTTAGGGAGGTATTCTTCCTCACTGACAGTCCCTGAATCTCTATCAGTGTAATTTTTATTCAAATTGCAGCATGGAAGCTCATGAACACCAGCATTAGATTATGGAAATGAGAAGGCTGCATCTATTCTAAGTTAATTCCTTTTGGGAGATATTTAATTTAAACAAATAAATAAATAACCATGCCACATCAGGTGTTTGTGAAGGGTATTGTGTAAATTTAGCCAGGCAAACTGAATAATAATCACTCTATTTGACTGGCTATGCGTTTTTAATCACCCATCACACAACACTTCATTAAAGCTGGGATAAAGTGTAAAATGTTGACTCAAAAAATAAAATACACATAAATAAATGGCAAAATGTTGATCAGAGTTATTGATGTCTCCTATTGGAGGGAGACCATTACACTGTTTCTTTGTAAAACCAAAATAAGTGGCCACTGAGCTGCCACAAATGCAAAGCAGATAAAACTGTCTTTGATGGAGTATTGAAATGCATCGTGTGAGATGTTGTGAAATATTACATGGTGTGTTGTAACACCACTTAATCAATAGTTATTTGACATCTTGCCAGGGACTGTAAGCACTACTGGAAAAGGATTCAAGTTGTTTACTGCTGAATTTGGGTTAGTCATGTCTTTTGTTGTTGTTTCCACTCACTAAAGGTTCTAAATAAGATTCAGGTTTTTTTAAGCATGTCTAGAGCAAAATTAGAACCATTCTTCAGGAGTATTTTAATATTGACCATTGTTTTGTTTATCTGACTATTTAACTTATGGTTTTACATTTTCCTCTAGCATTAAAATTAAGAAATGTGTTGTCTCACTAGTCATATTCATTTTGCCTCATCGTTTTATATACGTTCATGATTTATACAAATTACTCCTAATTAATAAACTTTAAGACCTTGAATTTCCTGTAACCACAGACTGCAGTATTATTAAGAAGTTTGGGACCATAGAACTGTGATCAACAGACCAGAGTGTAGCCTGAAATAGATATTTGAAATCAGATGTCATAAGTTAGTTTGAACGATTGACAAATCACCTCCCACACTTAAACAAGACTAAACACCCTACAAAGGAAAAAGAGACAAAAGAAAACCTGGTTGAACGTTGCAAAAACTCATCTAAACAAGCCTAAATCCTTCTGGGAAAATGTCCTGTGGAGCAATGAAACACAATTGGAGCTCATTGGCAAAGCAGATTAGCGCTGTTTACTGTTTACAGACGAACAAATTAACCGTTCAAAGAAAAGAACACCTTACATACAGTGAAATGTGGGAGAGGTTTGATAATGCGGTTTGGGAAGTTCTATATGATTTGGAGTTGTTTTGTTGCAACCCTACAGTAGATTGTGGATTGTTTTCTATGTAACCTTTTTATAAACAGGGAAATCAAGCTGCGAGGTCTATTTTACAGATGAGGCCTATATCATAGAAAGTATATGTAGACAGGTAACTAATTAAAAGAAAAACAAAGTGACTCAGTAAGGGATTGTTTCACCACTAGCCGCCAGAACAGCTTCAACATGCCTTGGCATTGACTTGGATGTTTCAAGTCTCTGGAACTCTATTTGGCAAATTAGAACAACACATT
Organism: Esox niger; assembly: GCA_016801105.1. Classification (NCBI taxonomy): domain Eukaryota; kingdom Metazoa; phylum Chordata; class Actinopteri; order Esociformes; family Esocidae; genus Esox; species Esox niger. The sequence goes on along the minus strand of JACXGJ010001363.1, from coordinate 28,856 downwards.
AGGCTTTTTCATGTTGGTCGTGGATAGTGCATGTCAAAAATCTTTTGTATGTGTTCAATTTGGTATTCCCCCATCCACAGGGAATGAAGGGTAACTTAATTATTTGATTAGTAGGAAAATGTTTTGCTATGGCCTTTGCAGTCACCAGATCTCAATAAAATTATTAACCTTCTTTCTATGTCACTTCAAGCCATCAAGATCCAAAATCATTGTAAACTGGGCCTGTTTATTATAGATGCCACGGAGCATTATAGGATGTTAATTGCTTAATTACTCTGCATGGAAGTTATAACCCTCCACTCATTTGCAAGGCATTCCAAGAATATGGGACATGGTAGTCATAAGCAGATATGTGTAACTCAGAGTAAGCCCTCACAACTCGCTGAGCTGACAAGGTGAAAAATATTCCTTTCTGTCCCGGCATAAGGTTGTTGATGTTGTTAAAAATGCGTTTTTAATAAAGATACCTGGTAAAGTGATGGCATAAAGCTTTAAATGATTTAAAAATGCAAGCTAAGTAAAACCAAAATGTAATGTGCCAGTGCTTGTTTGTAATGATAGCTTGGTAACTTTATTAGGAGCTAGCATTCTTCTCTTCTGGAGCAATATGAATTTCTCAATGATGCCAGTATGTTCAGCCTTCTGTGAAGCAATGTTGCGCCTCTCATGGTGGATGGAATTATGTAGGATGAGAAATATAACCGCAATTTAATAAATTACACTATACCTTTAGAAAAATAACTGATTGGCAAAAATGCTATCTTTCAGTATGATAATGACACCAAACCGAGGAAACACAAATGAAATCTACTTACTCACAGTATTATATTGGCCAGGTCAAAGCTCATTTGGAGAGACAGTTTGTAAATCTCATTATTTCATGTAAATAAAACAAATGGTAGCATATTGCAAACATTTTTGTGACCCACATCATTATTTTTCAGCAGAGGCAATTGCAAAAGAAAAAAGAGAATGTTACATTTATATTTTTGTCATTAAGCAGACACTCATATCCAGAGTGACTTACATTAAGTGCATACATTTCAAGAAAGCTAGGTTAAACAACCACACAGTTTAGTAGAAAATGAATTCTAATCAATGAATTAGTGAATCAGCAAAAGTTACAGTGGTAGCAGTGCAACAATTTTACCATACTCTATGGGTGTTTTCACATTTGTTTACTTACTCAGCCAATTTGTGTGAACACTCCAAAGGAAGCCAGACCCCTCCAAAGAGCTTTTTACACAAATCTCTGGGAATTGGCTGCTGGTACCGCCTCATGCTACCAGTAGTAACCTGGGAACGAGAAAAATGCTAAACTAGAGAAGAATCAGTCACAAAGGATAAGGAGAGAGCAATTGTCTGTGGCGACCACCTGCAAAACCATTCCCTTTTTCTGTGTTGTCTTGCTGTTGCCTCTCCAGTGCACCTGTAGTTACTTTCATTTGCACCAAAACAGGTGACATTGATACAGAATCACGTAAGCTTCCTAACTGGACAGATTGATATTTATTTATTTGACTTGGTGTTATACTGTGATGATTATGTTTTCCCTTACATTTTTAGCAGTGTATAACAGAGACCATGTGAGGATATGACAAAACAAAGACACTTGGCGTATTGAGAGAAGAGGAGAGGTCCAAAAACCAAGCCTTGGGGAACACCAATAGTAACAGGCAGCGTGGCAGATACCAATCCAAGAGTGAGCAGAGCCTGAGGTGCACAAAAACTAAAGAGGAAAGTAGCTTGCTATCACCTATATTATCTGTGTGGCTCATGTATGGATACAATTCCACTTACCCTGAGTTGTTCTTGTTCATGGACACATTTTTCATAACAAGCCATTATTATCCTCAGCCCCATCCTGGAAATGGCATTATTAGCATAATCCAAATTCATGCATTAAAACTGTGCAACTTGAACCACAAAAGCTGCATTTCACAGAAATTCACAGATTATGTTTATTTCAGGGCTCAAAATAAATGTCCATGAAGATTTATCATTCAATCAGATTTGTAGTCCAGGACTGATACAAATATGTCGCTGAAAAACTATGGCAATAATAGGTGAATCAGTCCATTCTATTTCATTCAATTTCATCATCACCACGATGAGAGGATTTGTGTTAGCATTTGGGCTGCAGTATATTGGCAACCTGGGGTGCTGTGTCGATATTCACATTACAATTGATCAGAATAAAAACAATTTCTAGCTGCTCCCAGGTGGCGGTTCTGCAAACTTGCCTGGATGCAAATAACAGAAGTATTCAAGCAATTTTTCTCATCATAATGCTAGAATACATTACTTCCATGAGAATAACAGTCACATCAAGATACCATATCTGTACACTTTCTACACAGAGCAAAATGACCAATCAAATGGATGCAAACTATTTGTTTTGATTATCAGTATGTATCACTGAACCTGTTTTTAGGGCTCCGTTTGGAATGTTTTACACCAAAGGAATGTGAAAAGCCTGAACTTATTAAATTTCCTGGTGAAAGGAGACAAATAATGGATGATGGAAAAATAATTAGACAAAATGAAACAACAGATGAAACAACAGTTCACCTAACACAAGACAATGTATATGTGCAGTTTACATCAATTGTACATTTTGCTGCATTTGTTAAATTGGGCATTTCACTCTGGGCGACCCTTAGGCAGTTTGAGAGATTTCTAGGTTAGTGAGTTTGTTGTACACATACCTAACACATATTAAAGAGTGAGCATGATCTGAAAATTGCAATATAGGCATATTCTGATTAATTTCCATGTTATACCGATGACGTAACAAGTCATTTTGCGTGTTTTCTCAGTGTTTTTATTAATAGATTTGTTGGATTTATTGAAACAACCTTTCAGTGTTGTTCCTAACAGCAGATACACTTAGAAATATACAAGGTGTCAAAATTGTTCCTCTTTTTAAAAGACTACAACTAATAGAGACCACTTCCTGCCCCAGAGAAGACAACTGGTGTTACCAATTTGATAGACAGTGGTAGCTAAAAATAGGATGTTCTAAGTTTGCGTCAGCATTGTTGTATTCTGCCAGCATGTGGTGAATCACATTCAAATACAGATTGAAGATTGTATTTACTGAGCACATTTGTACCAGAACAGTTTTATGGGACCAAAGCAGCAAAAGCTAATTATATTGTTTTGTGCCTTATTTTTTTGCTATACAAACAGTGGGAATTTACATATTTTTGCTACGTTAAGAAGTTAGCTGTAGAGTCCTGTGGCTAGTCATTTACTGCAAAATGCATTGCCGAATCATTTTACATGGCTGTTTACTGCAAATATAACAGCAAATGATTTGAGCCTTGCTTATTAAAAACCATGCATATGGAATTAACTGTTGAGATCTGTGGCCAGTATTTTCCTGTATAATGTGTCAAGAAACACAAATGCTACTTTGCTGTTATTCAAGCTATAGTACTGTCTGAACATTTAATACAACAAATAGTGGTATCTTTCAACTTTAGAACTACAAGCTTTAGTATTGAAATAAATTATTAACATCTGTTGATAGCAGTCTAATGTACAAGGCTATGCTTTTTAAGCATGGTTACTTTGTTGTTATTGCAGCAAATGGTGGTGTCCTTCATAGAACAACCAGATGTAATGGAAAGTTGGGAAAGCATGAATACTTATGTTTACAGGTGTCAGCTATGCGAAAAGGAGAGGAGCGGCGGACTGAGGAGTCGGGAGTCACGTTAGTTTTCTTAATATTTTAATAGAGCGTAGCTGAATGCTGCTCATGGCAGTGAGACAATAACACACAGAGAGCAGAGGGAACATATATACTGGGGAAATGATTGTTGATGATGATCAGGTGTGCTAAACGAGACAACAGGTGTGATGAATTGATGATGGGCAATGGTGTCAGAAGGCCGGTGACACCGAGCGCTGAAGCCCGCCTCCTGCAGGGGGAGGATGGGCAGCAGATGGCGTAGTTGTCACAACAGGTGAATGTGTGTTAATGTTTAATGTGTTTGCCAAGTAACCGCAAACATGTAGAATTATCCTGTCAAAAGGAAATGATCAAGAGAAACAGTAAAATGTAACAATTGTTATATGTGTGTTAATGTTAATGGGTTAAGATCATGTTAAATCATGTTTTTTATGAAACAGGTAACACTGCTAATGGGGACATTGCTAGGCCTACTTTAGAGGGGCTTTACCCCCCCTAAATAAATCAATATATGAATCAATATATTTCTCTTTAGATTTTACACCCATTGTTAAATATACGTATTGATATGTATGTAAAATATGATTTGGAGAAATAATACTGCGGGAGTATGAACAGACCCAAAGAGGCTTATCCATGAATCTCTAGTGACGTCCCTGCTGCTAACAATAGTAATTAGTAGGGCGGTCAAAGTTAGCACATGCAATTCATTTAAAATACTTAACACCATTAGTTTTTGTCACCGTTAAGAGCTTGACTTTTTTGGGAGCTGACAGGATCGCACTACTATCAATAATTTATTGTTTACCAGTAACATTATTGGCGGTTGACTTGACCTGAGCACTTCACAGGCTTTTTTTCAATATATAATTGGAGCGTAGAATAATTTGCATTCATATGGTAAATCGTGTTTACTCGGCACTAAAACAACAACAGCCTTAAAATGCATTAGTAGGCTACACATGTGCAATTAATGTAAGGAAATGGAAATATCTCTCCTTCACCCTAGTCTCACTACAAAATCCATCAGGAGAATGCTAGCCATGGCTCCTATAGCTCTGTTGCATGAATCCACCTGCTAACTCTTTTCTTGTAGCATGGTAAGTAGTCATTATTTAATGTTTTTGCGTATTTGAGCTAAGCATTAATGTTTCCACCAAACCATATTCTCATAGTGAAATTAGCAAACAACTCTTCTCTGCACAAATTATATAGATGTACCCTGATTTAATGTTTAAACATCTCTAGCCACCAGGACTACCTAATGGCGTTGCCTGCCTTATGAATTTGGTTGAATTTGGGAAAGATTATATAGAGATACATTATGAAGTATTTGGTTGTGGCGAACATCTTTCATGATATCTATGTTTACAGACATTTACCTTGAACCCCATTCTAACCACATTTCAGCGTAAACATCAAAGGACAATACCTTGACCAGCTTAGGTGTGATTAAATAGGTTAAATGCCTGCACACTATGTAGTTGTCCAGAAAAACAGTAGCCCTACATAGCGTTTATCAAGTTAATAATATGAGATGGCAAAACATTCTATTTAGATTTACATGAGCTATATTTAGATGTAGCTAGTTAGTGTGGTATGTTATGTATATTAAACTAAATTACGAGCATTTACAACTTGCATTTTTTTCATTCCAAGTCAAGCACTGCCCATAGTTTGTAATAAAACAAAGTATGTCTCAACCATAATGCACTGCCTTTTAAACAGAAAAGTTTGTATTAGGGGCACCATTTGAACACATTCTAAAATGTCACGATTAACCACAGAAAATTATGTGATATACTGTGATTAATTATTTTAATCGTTTGACAGCACTAGTAATTAGTAATTAGGAAATGTTAAAGTTGAATGAATGCCACAACTCATTCCCCTGCCCAAGCATGGGAGATCAGAAAAAGAGAGTTTTTCATAGAGATAGTGATTCTCTTTCACCACTCGCCCAAGTCAGACATACCTCTTCTCCTTCGCCTGTGAAATGAAAAAAAAACTGACTGAGATTAACCAAGGGCATTAAGGAGGCATGCCACAGGCCAGGACATCATATGTGTGGGTTGGTTGGAGTTATGTAGACAACATCTGCAACATAAACTCATTGGCCTTCTGACATACTTGAGTTTTCACCAGTTTCTTCCATAGGGCCTCCGCAGTTCTGTTCAGTGAGAATAAAATATAAATTGCCACTGTAGCAGAGGTGCATAAAAAATATACGCAAAAATATTTGTTCGAAATGATTTGGCTCATCTGTTTAATTTAGCTTAAAACCAAATTGCACCCAGGGCGGTGCAGTTGTGTTCGGCTTTTGAACCACTGTCGTTAATAATTGCTCTTCATGAAACACAACCGCAGAGCAATGACATTTAGGGCCTAGGTTACATTTTCCTGCACATCGTGACATTTCATCTCTGGTCAGGTGCAAATATTATAGCCTAGTTATTATAAATTTCTCAAGTAGCAAAACGTGTTTCGACAATCAGTTTATTAATTCTGTAAAAAAATACAAGGACGATTCATTTTTTTTAAACATTAATATGCAGTGGGACAACAGATTTTTCTATCCATGCAGTTTAATTTGCAATATATAATTATGAAATGTTGATGTATATGACAAAAGTTGACTTTCTCATATAAAACTGCGTTAATAGACAAATTCTGCGTTTTTTTTTTTTATTGTGTTGATCAGTGTTGATGGGAAAAATAAGCACTTGACACAAGTTTATGTCTAAAATAGAAATTACATAACAGTGCATTGGTGCAAAACAATACAAAACCTTTAAGCATACTGAAATAAAGAAGCAAATAAGTTTCAGTAAATGATTTGCGTTTGTACATTTCCACAGAGTTGTCAAATACTCTTTGGCACCCATGTGCTAGGCATCCTAGCTGACATATTTTTTGTCGTATTTGTTGAGACGTTTCTAACGTTAGCCTAAAAATCTTTAATTTACTTTGGAATCATGATTTTAGAATCAAAATATTGTGCAAAGATATAGTCGTCATAAAAATAATTGGAACTGTTTCTGATAGTTTGGTCAGAAAACATGCACACCAGTACCCCACTTGAGGTCATTTCCCCAAATTCATCCTCAAATAAAGGAGCAGATACCAGTCCTGCTGCTGGGTTGATGCCCTTCTATGGCCCTATCCAGTTCTCCTCATGTAACAGCCCATCTCCTGATATGCACTTGAGGCTACTGGGAGACACAGCAACTATTCTTGCAACAGCATGGATGGATGTCCCATCCTGGAGGCGATGGTCTATCTGTGCAACCTGAATAGGCCGCAGGTACCGCCTTATGCAACCAGTAGTGACAAGGACAGTAGCACATAACATTTTCAAAGAATCTGTCAGGAAGGATAAGGAGAGAGCAATGGTCTGTGGCCTCTATCTGCAAAACAATTCCCTTTTTGAGGGTCATCCTGCTGTTCTCTCTCCAGTGCACTGGTAGTCACTTTCATTTGCAGACAAAACAGGTGACATTGATTCCCAATAACTTATGCTTCCTAACTTGACAGATTGATTGTTATACCGACTTGGTGTCATACTGTGAGGATCACGTGCTCCCTATACATACATATACATTCACAATGCATCAAGTGTGCAGTATTTGAGCCAAATATACTGTTAAACTGGGCACTTAATGCATTGTGACCATGGAAATATAATATAATCCATAGACAGGCTTGTTTCTACAAAAGTTGTTGAACCTACTTAACTGTTAAACTCATTGGTACACTATCAGTGGCTGCCAGTCCTGACTTGAATGGGAACTGCAGTTTTTGGATTGTCTAGGGATTATATTACCATGGTTGGTTGAGTCTTCCCAAATGTCAAAATAGAACTTCATGAAATACTGAAGTTATATTTCCATGCTGCTTATCTTGAGATAAGCTATTTTACCACAGTAAGCATATCCACCGTCAACATTGAGTAGACTAGGTTTAATTTAGATAATTAATTGTCACTGAGAAGTTTACACAGCAAAGAGTTTCTAATAAGGACTGTCCGCTGCTAATCTTCTCCATCAAGTTTCTTTTTTATGTTACAGACCAAATAAACTAACAAAATATGAGGTATTGGGTTCTGGAACCCTTGGTAAAGATGAGGAAAAAGGCATCTGAAAAATGTAATTCTTATTTTCTTGATATTACACTAAGAAATATTAGAGATTTCTTAAAAAAATATTTTTCACATGACAATTTTAAGTTCCTCAAAGTAATTGTGGAAAAAAATCATATTTTAAAATTAGATTTTTGGTTTAACCAAAACTTTACTTCAAAATTGCTAGTCCGGTTTGTTTGGATAGGTGATCGATGAAACTCGTATGATGAAAATCAGGTGAGTATGATGAGACTGATTGTCAGGATTGAATTATTTGGCCTGAATGCCAAGCATCATATCTAGTGAAAACAAGGTCCCCTAATATCAGCTGGCTAATACCATTCCTATTAGGGAGCACAGTGGAGGCAACATAATGCTGAGAGGATGTTTTTTATTTGCAGGCACTGAGAGAATAGTCAGGATTGAAGGAAGTATGAATGGTACAAAGCACAGACATATATTTGTTGAAAACCTGCTCCAGTATGCTCAGGACCTCAGACTGGGGCTGAACTTCTCTCCTTAGTTTGTATTGTGGGTTGATTAATGAAGAAACAATTCTAGTAATAAACATTTCAGAATATGGGTGTTAAGTGGAAAGTCTATTCAAAGAAAATCCCTTCAGAAATGGGACATGTGTGTCATGATGTAGAGGTAGTTCCCTTGAAGTCTCTGGATGTTGCGTTAGTCCATTGAGAAATCAGTGTCTTGTTGGCTCTAAGTGAAAATAAAATTTGACTGTCAACGATCTAAAATCACTCATGCAAAAAGCATAATTTTCTCTAAAACGAGAACAGTACCTGAAAGAATGTCTCTGATCTTCCTGTACAAGTAGTTGTTAATGTTTGAGATAAGAAGCCCTTATTTCACAGAGGACTACACATCTGTTTGACTTCCCCAGTATACAAATAACATGAGAAACTGAGTTCAAAGAGCATTCCACCTTTAAGGCTGAGCCAGCTCCCCATTCTTGCAAAACAAATAGCTGCAGTAAAACACCATCTGCTTGATTAAAAGATTAGCAAATCTTAGGCTTAGAAATAGCCCTCAGTCAATTTAAACAGTAACCCACATTTTGTCAACTTTTAGAGAAACAGTGAATTGCCATTTTGTTAGCAGTAACATCACAAATATAATCTGTCGTTAGGCATTTTCGCATGAGAATTATTGAATGATGCAATCAGTGTGTTATCAATAAAATAGTATAAATATAACATATCAAATGTTGAAACTGAGAAATGTTATTGTTTCTTGAAATATAAATGTCCACTTAGAATTTGATGCCAGTAACAAGTCCCAAAAAAGCTGGGATGGGGCAACAAAAAACTGGAAAAGTTGTGTAGTGCAAAAAAAGCCTGGTGAAACATCTCACAAGTAATGAGGTCAACTGGCAACAGGTAATTTGACCTCATTAACATGATTGAGTATAAAAAGAGCATCCCAGAAGGGATGATTCTTACAGAAGTAAATATAGGGAGGGGTTCAGCACTCTGTGAAAGATTGCATGGGAAAAAGGTGCACCAATTTATGTAAAAATATTTACATAAGGGATGTGGCTGAAAACCAATAGCAGATTTGAGTCGCTCAGGTGGCACTACATTAAAAACACATGATTCTGTAGGGATCACTGCATGGGCTCAGGAAATTCATTGTCTGTGAACACAGTGCTTCACTGAATCCACAAATGCAAGTGAAAACCCTACCATGCAATGAAGAAACCATACATACAAGCGGAGCGGAAACTTATAAGAGCAAAGTTCAGAAACCAGCATCCATGATGGTATGGGGGTGCATTAGTGCACATGGGTGACTTGCACATCTGTGAAGGCACCATTAATTCAGAACACTATATACAGGTTTTGGAGCAACATGTGTTACCATCCAGATTAAGTCTTACTCAGGGAAGGTCTTCCTTATTTCAGCAAGACAATGCCAAAGCACATTCAGCAAGTATTACAACAGCCTAGCTCCATAGTAAATGTGTCTGCCTGTTTATCACCCAGACCACCTTCTTCCATTGCTCCGTGGTCCAGTTCTGATGCTCACGTGCCCATTGTAGGCGCTTTCGGCATGTGGACAGGGGTCACCATGGCCACCCTGTCTGGTCTGTGGCTATTCAGCCTATATGCAACAAAATGCGAAGCATTGTATTCTGACCACATTCAATCAGTACCAGCATTAACTTTTGCAGCTATTTGAGCTACAGTAGCTCTTCTGTTGGATCAGAACACATGAGCCAGCCTTTCCATATGGGCCCATGACCCTTTCGCCAGTTCACTGCCTTTCCTTCCTTGGACAATTTTGCATAGTTACCACTGCAGACCCGGAAACACCCAACAAGGGCTGCAGTTTTGTACATTCTCTCACCCAGTTGTCTAGCCCTCAACAATTTGACACTTCAAAGTCACTTAGATTCTTATGCTTGCCCAATTCTTCTGCTTCAAACACATCAACTTTGAGGACAGAATGTTCACATGCTGCCTTATATATTCCACCCACAGGTGCCATGATAATGACATAATCAGTGTTATTCACTTCACCTGACAGTGGTCATAATGTTATGTCTGATGGTGTACTTTGCTGAAGCCAACACATAGCAGGAATTACATGCATATGTAACTTTGTTGGAAAACACGATTAAAGTCTGTATGAACATATAAGTGATGCTATTACATTAAATCGTGAGTGATTAAGAACCAATAGCCCTAGAGGTATGGTGATAGCCTGTAATTGCACTGACGTATGTTCATTCTGAATGCAATCACAGTATACTAAATTGTTTCATGGAAACAAATTCTGGCAATTACGGGTGGTTGATGCACAGAACAAAAGAAAGAAAAGATTGTTCTGCAAACGACAAAGTATATACTGTAGGTATAAAATGTTTACATCTTAAATGCATTGCCTGATTATTAAGTTGACACAATCAGATATTGTTTGCTTGACTTGTAAAAAAACGTGTGGTGGAAGAAAAAGAGTTGCAAAACTAAATAACGTTTTTTGGCTACAGGACCTGGTAGAGATACTAACTTTACTAGCAGATCTTATCAATAATATGCAGATAAAATTAGGGATTCTCCCTGTTGTGTCGGTAATAAAGAGCATGTCTTCCATTTCTCAATCTGTACTGGCTGCGTCCACTTGGTACAGGCAGTAATATAAAAATATCCATCTTGGATTTTATGTGTAGGATAATTTTCAAGAAAGTTCAAGATTTTATAAAGCCTATTTGGAAAATGTTCTTTAAATACTTAGCACTTGATATTTCTGGCAGTCTAGGGCATGTTTATAAATGTTTTACTTTTTTACAGACTACTTTGACCAATAAGTTGATAATTTAGAATCCTACTCAATTGCATAAATTTTATTTAGAAGGCATAGTCTATGATGTGTAGCCAATTGGAAGAGTACTTATACGATCAAGTTTTGATGTTGCTTGATAGGCTTAATTCAAATGGTCCACACACATTGTCAGAAACGTGTGTTTTTTATTAATGAGTAAATTAATTAATGGAATTTGGAGCAGGAGTATTTTTTTCCTGTGAGGGCAAAGAATACCAACAGACACGCACATGGGCAAGATTCAACCTCTCCCCAGTTCAAACAATGTAAATTAGAGGTTTTAGCTCATCATCTTCATGTTATTTCACTATATGCTTTCGTTGTCTACTTGACATTGTTTAGTGGTCTTTTTGTGTAAAAAAGCATAGACTATATGGATATATACATTTGATGTAAGCTAAGCCAATGCTTTAATTATTTTATTTATAACCATAGACACCCCAGTTAGGAATGGTTATGTGGTCATTCATGACTTATTGTTTCACTGGGATATAAATATTACACGAAGGCCAAACTCAGAGAACACACAAATAAAATGAGACAAGAGGATGTTAACCTTCAAAAGATTGGCAGAGGCTATAGAACATATCTACAATAAAATTACCCATCCCCACTATTATCTTAAATGAACTGAAGCTGTGATAAAGCTGCCAGGAAGTGGACTAACATGTATTTTGCTCTTATGTAACATAGCGGCAATGGTAAGAAAGGTTAAACACAATATAAAAGAATCACAGTTGGATAATTGCAGAAGTAGATTCAATGTTAACCCACCATGCAACAAAAACTACAATTAGAAGTTGTCTACATGGCAACATATGAATTGGACATAGTGCCTGAAGAAAGCCTCAACTCTCAAGACAATTCTTGAGCGCCGGCTGCCCATGTCAACCAATGAACTGACTTCATTTTGTCAACCAACCAAATTGTGATTTATGTACACTGATGATTTGAGTATATAAAAAGTTGGAGAAAGTTATGTCTGCCTCTGATTGTCCTGAGTTATAGAATATAACTACAGGGACATACACAGAGAAATAATGCAGCTTGGAGGAATATTGGAGCCATTTTGGGCTTATCAGTTGGGTTAAATCATGTCATATTTCATACTAGTTGGCTTTCTTTGCACACGTGTGTCATTTATTGGATGGTAATCATCCTGATCACTCACTTGGCATCCATTTTTGGTTAATTTTCAAAAAAAATACTTATTTAATGTAATTTCTATTCAATATTAACGAAACCTAGATTCACCAGAGCATTGTTGTTACTATGGTAACCAACGAAATCTCAGGCATGCTGTGTGGCCACATTGGCTATCATTTTTAGTACACACTGTAGGCAGATTTGACTCACTGTTTAGTTGCCGATTGTGATACAGAGGGTGGTAGCTTTCCTTGTTCCAAAGCTTCTGTATACATTGACTGCATAAGTGGGATCAATTCAGCTGAATGACATTTAAAGTATTCCGCTGTGAATCTAACGTGACCTGGGGATTTTCCTGATGGCATGGCTCTAATTACCTCAGCTATTTCTGCAGCTGTAATTGGGGATTCAAGAGGTTCTTGTTGACCTTCATCAGGCCTTGGAAGGTGTAGCCCCTCAAGAAATGAAATAATTACATTTTGAGTTGCCATACAGTCCGAAGAATAAAGATTAGAATAAACTGGTTGGTTTTAATCCTGAATTCTGATAGCCATGATTTCAGAACGTATACCACATGGTATGATATCACCTCACGTGTTACTTCTCCAGGACTGTTGGTAACCTTGGGGTTTTGTAATACGGCCAATATACCACTGCTAAGTGCTGTGTTAAGGCACGACACAATGGGTGCATAAGAACAGCTCTTTGCTGTGTCATATTGGCCAAATATCACACTCCCCGGTGCCTTAATGCTTATATATTTAGTGATTTTCCTGGTTTAGAATCGGCCTTTGGGGGTGACTATGCACGACAGTAAGCATGATTGGTCAGTGTACAGTAAAGGCATTGAGTTACCTTATGACAAAAATCTATGCATTTTCTTGTTATTTTTGACCATTTGATAAACAAAATTATCTATCATTCTTGAATAAATGAAACCCCATTAATAAATGTTTTTTTTTACAACATTGAAAGGATGGAGGCGAGTGAGTTTGAGGGACATGGGCGGGAGGCTGGGACAGGCAGTCAGTTGCAAAGGTCACATCCTGCTTCAGAGCATTTCACCCTCCTCTTTTTATTAACGAAAAAAATATCTGAGAAGGTCATAGTAGTCTATAGGACTGGCTGATGTGACCTAAACATTTTACGATAAATGAACGATTTTTTTTGTTTATTTGTTTTTGCTATGTATTGTAATGTCAAGTACATATTGTAACATTGTTATATCAAGTACATTGTAACACTAAGAAATGTGCTACAATACATGAACAGTTTTTTTGTTGTCACTGAATTTTTTTGTGTGCTGAAGTAAAATATTATTTATATAGCACCTTTTTAAACCCATGTAACATGTAACAAAGTGCTTCATTAGAACATCAGCACAGAAAAGGAAAATAAATAGTCATTAATACATAACGACAAGATCATTTATGACACAGAAACAAACTCAAGGAATATAGCAGCCAGTCACCCAGATATCCCCAATTAGATTATTAACTATTATAGTATTGTTACTGTTAAGCTGATGTGCACTAATCGATTGCAAGGTGCAGCCTGTGTCCAAAACACTGCTGCCATATCCATCCATTAAGCTGTGCCGCTTGGACAATATTAGAGTCGTTGTCTGTCGTTATGGCCTCAAGGTTCTCTTCCGTGAGTTCCTAGATAGATAGCATATCTTAGGCCCTGTGCAATCATCTCTGACATGTAATCGACTGTAAAATATGCCATCTCAAGGCATCTGTTGCGCAGTGTCCATTCATTGTCAATGCAGTGAAATGTAAGGCTCAAGTATAGGTCCGTGTACCTACTTGACCAGAGATCAGATGTGGCTGCAAAAGTGCTAAACAGACTTCAGTTCAGCAGCTACCTTTTCACAACATGTTTGTACATGTTGGACTGCACCGTACAAACTGTTTCTCTGTAGTGTTAACATTTGACTTCATTTTGTTAGCTGTTGTCTTTACTTTATGCTTCAATAATAGCCTAATTCTTGAATGGTCATGGAAATCTTGTATTTCATTTGTAAGTTCATTCAAATTCAACCAAGACTCACATGCATTCATCCACTGACATCGTAGTGAGTGGTGATCAACACCTGGGCACCATTGGGTACAAATGCTAAGTGCCAAGATTTGTTGGCCGATTAATTACTTTTTAAATAAAGGCGCTGTTGGTACATTGAGTTGTGTATTACAGAACCTCATATTTTTTGTCCTAGACTAGGCATAATCTGTCTTCTCTAAGGCCCTGTACCTTGGCAACAAAAACATTATCTTCCTGTATGATCTTTTAATCTGAAAAGAAAAGTAAAGCAGACCAGTTGTCCACCTAAGCAAACCATTGCCCAAAGAGTTCAAGAGTTCTCTTTTCAAAAAGTGAATACAAATTTTTTAACCAGAGGCATAAATCCCGGGGAGGAAGGGGGGAGGGAAATGACCCCCCCATCCTGGGGAAAACTATGATTTTTCCCCCCCAATATATCACTGTATGCATAACTATGCAATTGCAATAATATTTTTTGATGCAATAAAAGCACCTATCGACAATTATCGATGTAAAAATAACACGTTTATATGTTTCAAAAGATTGTGACCCCTGCTGTTTGAACACCACCAAATTTTCAGAGAGGAACAGAAGCATTAAAATTAAGAGACCAATGCAAATTGAATGTTAACCTTTGTCTCATCTAATCAAATACTGTACCATTTTCCAGAACTCTGCATTCACTTGTAGGTACTTTTCAGACCAACTAGGGATTTTTACACATTTTTGTCTAGCCTATGTAGTGCTGTAGTTTGGTTGTTACTCTTCTTCAGATGATGGTGGCGAAAACACAATTAGAGTAAACTGTGGGCAATATTCGGCTCTGTCTCAGAATGGTTTGTGGTCAGTTGGTGTCCCTTTGGGGATCTGGTATGGAGCTATTTCATGCCTCTTAGCCTTGCAACACACATGGAAATTGGGCATAATACAATGCACATAGCCTATCCCAGACACCCCCTTATATTTACACGATTGTAGACCACTGTATTGTTCCATAATGGGATATTTCAACCTTAAGTTATATTTTGGGGAAAATATTTAAAATGGTGTATCATGAAATATGACACTATTGGTCTTCAGACAAAACATCAGGCAAAGGAAATTTCATTCAAATGTAATTGTAGGTTTTAACTATTCCTGTAACAGCTCATCTTAATTACTTACATTAGGGGATAGCTGTGAGTGAAAAAATAAACTCTGTCAGCCCTTTCCTTGAGACTTGGCCAATTACTTTATAATAGCCAGAAGTCATTCTGTTTCCTACAAGAACTTGGAAAATAAATTATGTACTCTTAAGTACAGTATAGACTAACAGGGGACACAGTTTAATTAGCAATTGATAGATATTTATTTTTGGGATGCCCCAGTTGATCTTTCTGTGATATTGCACATATAGTAACATATAATCTTTCAACATACATTCCCTGGTAGATAAAACACAATGCTCTGTTAGAGTAAGTTTCCCAAACAAGATAAGTCACTCAAACTAGACAGAGATGAAAATATATATTTTTTTTTATTACACTGTTCAGGGCATCCATAATTGTTGAATTCATACCACTGAACTAGAGATAAGCATTGAGTTTTGTTTGAAGTTGTAACATGGGGCTAACTTTATGTATCAAACAAATGCTAGTGCCTTTTATTTGAGATGTTGTTTCTTTTCTTTCTAACTATGATTTCAGCAATGCATCCATTACTCCAAACCCTGCATAGTTTAAAGATGAAGAATTTAATACCAATTATCACATACACAAACAATATAAATTCACAGTTTTATTTAGCTGTTATCTCTATTCTTATCATCATTTTAATTTAGATCTTTCATCACATGCTTGCTGTCATGGTACAACAGAGTTTGAAGGCAAACATGTATTAATGCACTGATTTATTTAGCTATGTAGTTTGACCAAATATGCTTTTCAAATTACACTATTTTCTTTCATTTGTAGGCTTAATAAATTCTACTAGACATATCCTGCCAATACAAAGGTGACATATTAATTTAATTGCCAACGAGCACTGGAATGGCTGACCCATTTTGTTCCTGAGTTAGGCTAAATCTAATAATGCAACATAAATGGAACTCTGTATTGTGAACTACTCTTTACAAGAGCCTTAAGGGTTGTGATCACGTGCCCTAAACAATATTTGGTTGATTACCTACACTCTGAGAAATGTAGAACCAAAGGGATATTTGAACTGTACCGTGGAAGGAAATATTTTAGTGCTAGGTAAGAACCATTTGCAGATAGTAGCCCATAGTACCCTATATGAAAGTTTCATCATAGAACCCCCTGTATGCAATGCCACCTTTAGATTTGCTGGTTTACAGGCCAAATCAGGCCTGTAGGTCACATTATGCACGCTTGCAAAGTGATGTATAATTACATCCTGCATTAGAAATGATAGCTATGAAAGTGGAATGCTGGAACCACAATAGCTTAAAAGTGGAACAACTATCTAAGTTATGGGTGAAATACATACAACCACCATACAACCACTATTTTTGAAAACAGTTACTTGTCTTTTTTGTAGAATAAAATGCATCAATCAATGTACATGCAAAAAACAGACATTTAAAATCACTGAAAAAAACATATTTTAAAACATGCTGTGAGAACTGCAATGTGATTGGTTCAAAATGGGTTTGAAGCCTTCCCAATTTCCTATAATTTGCACTTTCAGGTGCAGGCCAATCTCTCAGTACAGTAGGATGTTATGGAAAATTATGAATTTACCAATTCTGAGCAGCCTGACTGAAAGAATAAAAACATGGTGGACAGGCCTAGGGAATAACCGCTCACGTGGTTATTCCCTGGCAAACCACAGTCTTTTGTGTGTTAATGCTTACTTATTCCTTATGATATGTGTTTTGCACGCCTGGCTGTTGGTCAACGTAAAAGTATTTGTCTAAAAGCAGGATTAATCTGTTAAAAGAGGTTACCGGAAAATAACCCTTTTCTAAGTGTTTTACTAAGAGTGTGGATGTAGGCCCTGTTACTTTATCGAAAAGTGCCAACCTCTTTCTCATTACCCCAACAATGATTAATGTCTGATGCCAGAATACCTTGTTTGTATTAATACCTGCTGTCAACAGGATTACTGTTTCCGGGGACACAACAAGATACATTTGAAAATAGATGCCTGTCATGACAACAAATTTGAAAATGTCTGGTGGACAACCTGTCGACTCCAATATATACACCGTTCAGCCATTTTATTACCTGATGTTTTGAATGAAAGAAATACTCTTTGGCTGCTGTTTGGATGTGGCATTTTATTTTGTGTGACAGCAGAGGATACCAAGGACAGACAATGAAAAACTGTTCTCTTTAGTCCCTATACTTTAAAAAAGGGGTTGACGCTTTCCAAAAACCTCAGTGCTTAAAAAATAAATGAGCTGCTATCTGATAATTGCCCCTGCTTTTTCTTGCAGTATGTTCTGTGTATTATTTAGTCCTGCAACTGAGTGCCTTTGTTGAAAATGAGATAAATAAATATATTAGCCTTCTATTGATGATCTTCCTAGCAAACCTGGCCTAATGGGTTATTCCAGGCCCAGCTGTGTAGAACAAGTACCTGGAACACCCTAAATTAGGGTATCAAGTATAATAATGCAAGACATATCATTATAGTAGTGTGGTAATTGAGAAATAATTCAAATAAACATAATGTTCATTCAAGTGTCCCTGGTGACATAGAAATGGAAACACTATATATGAGGAAAATAAAGTTGTTGAATAAAAATCCAAACTGCCAATCGAATAAGAAAGGCCATCTTCTTTCTGGTCTTTCTTTTTTTTCAGAAGAGAATATCAAATTATTAATAATTTTATGCCATATGTTCAGATTTTTTACCTACAAGCCTCCTGGTAACACTCATATGCCAAAGTGGTCCAGATGTATTTAAACAAAGTTAGAAATCAGCAAAGACCAGATTTTTTACTCCAGATTCCTAGTTATCAAGCAGAGACCTATATTTTTATCTCTCCCTGAAAAGAGGGAGGGAGAACAGAGGGTTGGAGCATGCAAATGGAGTGACCTGTATTTACTGGCCCTTGCTAAGCCAAGCAGAGTGATGCTGTTCTATCAACAGAGAGTACTGCTTGCTAGTAAGCTTTGGCTTCACCTGAAGAATGAGTGTGACCAATCTGAGTGGAGAAAAAAGGCATGCCTTTATGTTTGCAGAAATTGCCAAGTCTTTTCTTTTCCTTTTCCAACAGATTTTCATGTTGCTTTCCACAGCATGTTGCATCCTGCGTATAATCGGACCGCCACACTTCCTTTGCCATGCAAACACAGGCTTAACTGAATTTAGCATAGCAAATAGCATTTTCACTTTCCAGACTGCTGTGTTACTCCAACTTAGTTAGGCTATTGATGTTTTTCAGTTTAACCCAGATATATTCAGTATAAAGCCTCCGCTGTAATATAAATACTGGTTGCACTTTATGAACTAAAAACAGATATAGTACATTATGAATTCATGTATAGTATATTCTATCACCCACAAATACATTAGAGTGACAATTAGAACAATTATCAAGCATGGAGACACACATTTTATAGTTACATAAGGGGGTATTTTATAAGGAAGTATACAGCTCTGGAAAAAACCAGAGATACCACTGCACCTTTTTCTTTCCATTCCAAAAAAGTCAAAAGGAAGGTTTTGAGTGAGGAACAGAAGGGTTAAAATTAAGAGACCACTGTAAATTGAATGCTTTTGTTCCTCACTCAAAACCCTCCTTTTAAACTTTTTGGGAAAGTTAAGAAAAAGGTGCAGTGGTCTTTTAATTTTCTCTGTTGCTGTATTTGGGAAACTGCATTAATATTTTGTTTACAGAATTTTTTGAATTCTCATTTATGAATGAGAAAAATTGATCTTACTTTCAAATTCTCCTAAAAAGTATTGAATGTAAAAATATAAAAAATTGTATAGTGCTTCAAGACCACATTTGAGCTGTGAACCAAACACGTCAAAGAGAAGCCCTTGTCCACTTGCCCTTGCATTTGTTGCCTTGAGGAAATCCCTGTGGTCATTTTTGCACTTGGTCTGAATAATATGCCAACCAAGGGAAGGGTATAATTATTTTCAGTCCAAGGAATAAAACATTTGTGAAGAATGCACTTCTCATCTCAAAACATAAAACCAACAACAACAGACCAATTTGGGAATGTCAGCGTAAGTGAAAATGTATGACAATATACACCGATCAGCCATAACATTATGACCACAGACTGGTGACATGAATAACACTGATAATCTTCTCATCATGGCACCAGTCAGTGTGTGGGATATATTAGGCAGCAAGTGAAAATTCTGTCCTCAAAGTTGTGTTAGAAGCAGGAAAAATGAGCAAGCGCAAGGGTCTGAGTGACATTGACAAGGGCCAAATTTCGATGGCTAGACGACTGGGTCAGAGCATCTCCAAAACTGCAACCCTTGTAGGGTGTTCCTGGTCTGCAGTGGTTAGTACCTTTCCAAGGAATGAAAAGCAGTGAACCTTCGAGAGGGTCATGTGCGGCCAAGGCTCATTGATACATGTGGGGAGCAAAGGCTGACCCGTGTGGGCCGATCCAACAGATGAGCTACTCTAACTCAAATTGCTGAAAAGGTTAGTGCTGGTACTGATAGAGAGGTGTCAGGACACACAGTGCATCACAGTTTGTTGGGTATTGGGCTTCAAAGTCACCCAGTCAGGGTGCCTATAATGGGCATGTGAGCATCACATTTGGACCGCGGAGCAATGAAAAAAGGTGGACTGGTCTGATGTTTTCCAGGTGAGTGTGTTGCATATCTGGACAACACATAGCAGCAAGATGTACTATGGGAAAAGGAAAGCCAGCAGAGGGAGTGTGATGCTTTGGTCAATGTTCTGCAGGGAAACCTTTGGTTCTGCCATTCATGTGGATGTTACTTTAACACATACCACCTACCTGAGCATTTTTGCAGACCATGTGTACCCAATCATGGAAACAGTATTCCCTGATACCATTGGACTCTTTCAGCTGGATAATGCCCCCTGTCACAAAACAAATATGGAATGGTTTGAGGAACATAACAAGTTCAAGGACTTGACTTGGCCTCCAAATTCCGCTGATCTCAATCCAATCAAGCATCTGTGGGATGTGATGGACATACACGTCAGATCTATAGAGGCTCCACCTCACAACTTACAGGACTTAAAGGAACGTCTTGGTGCCAGATACCACAGCACACCTTTGGAGGTCTAGTGGGGTCAAAGGGACAGGGCTGTTTTTTTTAGGCAAAAACAGGACCTACACATATTAAGCAGGTGGTCATAATGGCTGATCATTGTATATACAACCGTGTTTCAAAAAAGTTGGGGAGCTGTGTAAAATGGAAATAAAAACATAATGCAATCATGTGCAAGTCCTTTAAACCCTGTATTCAGTAGAAAATAGCACAACAACATATTAAATGTTGAAACTGGGAAGTGTTATTAAAATAAATGTCCACTTTTAACTTGAAGAGGGCAGCACATTTAAAATAAGACCGCAAATGTTTAACAAAACATGTTAAAAAACCTGGTGGAACGTCTCACAACAAACTAGGTTAATTGGCAACAGGTCAGTAACATGAATGGGTATAAAAAGTGCATCCCAGAGAACATAAGTCTTTCAGAAGTAAAAAGGGGATAGTTCACCATGCTGTGAAAGGGCGCAAAGGCAAATATTGCATAAATTCTAGAATAACGTTTCTAACGTTTCTCCGTAAAATAGCGGAGTTTGGTATCTCATCATCTATGATACATAATATCATTAATATATTCATAGAAGTCTCAAGGGATGAGACTGAAAACCAATAGTGCATAACTGTGATCATCAGGCCTTTGGGCGGCAATGTATTACAAACATACATGATTTTGTAGTGGAAATCATGTTATGGGCTCAGAAACACTTCCGAAACCACTGTCTGTGAACGCAGAACATCGCTGCATCCACAAATGCAAGTGAAAACTCTAGAATGCAAAGAGGAAATACTGCGGCCTTCTCTAGACTTGAGCTCATTTAAGAAGGACTGTGGTCTGAGGAATTAAATATTAAAATTATTTTTTGGAATAATGGACACTGTGTCCTGCGGGCTAAAGAGATGAGGGACTGGCTTCTTATCAGCACACAGTTCAAAAGGCAGCATCCATGATGGTTTGAGAGTGCGCTAGTACACATGGCATGAGTGACGTGCACATCTGTGAAGGCACTATTAATGCTGAACAATGTATAATAAAGGTTTTGGAGCAACAAATTCTGCCATCCAGACATAGTTTTTTTTTCATGGAAGGCCTTGCTTATTTCACCAAGACAATAGCAAAGCACGTTTTACAGCAGCATGACTCTTGTAAAATATTCTTTGTGCTAAACTGGCCTGCCTGCAGTCCGGACCTGTCAGTCAATGAATATATATGGCACATTATGAAACAAAATAAAACAAAGGAGATGCTGAACTGTGAACTGAAAGTAAGAATGGGAAACATTTCACTTTCAAAACTGCAGCAATTGGTCTCTTCAGTTCCCAAATGCTTGCAGAGGATTGTTAAAAGAATAAGTGATGCAACAAAGTGGAAAAATGCCCTGTCTTAGCTTTTTTGAAATGTGTTGCTCACATCAACTTTTTCCCAAAACAATCCAGCGGTGGGATTATGGTATGGGCTGGCGTGTGTTATGCATTTTATTTTGTGGCATTTTGAATGCACAGAGATACCATGAGGAGATCCTGAAGCCCATTGTGGTGCCATCCATCCACTACCATCGCCTCATGTTGCAGCATGATAATACACGGCCCCATGTTGCAAGTATCTGTACACAATTCCTGGAAGCTCAAAACAACCCAGTTCTTGCATGGGCAGCGTACTCAACAGACATGTCACCCATTGAGCATGTTTGGGATGCTCTGGATCTGTGTATCCGACAGCGTGATCCTGGTCCTGCAAGAATCCAGCAACTTCACACAGCCATTGAAGAGAAGTAGACCTACATTCCACAGGCCACAATCAACAACCTGATCAACTCTATGCGAAGGAGATGTATTGCACTGCGTGAGGCAAGTGGTGGTCACACCAGATACTGACTGGTTTTCAGACCCCCCAATAAATTGAAACTGAATATTTTGGCCTTTTATTGTAGCCAGCCTAAGGCACACCTGTGCAATACTCATGCTGTCTGATCAGCATCTTGACATGCCACAACTGTGAGGTGGAGGGATTATCTTGGCAAAGGAGAATGAGCACTAACACATATTTAGACAGAAATAGGCCTTTTGTGTACATTGAGAAAGACTTAGATCTTTGAGTTCAGCTCATTATAAATTTCGTTCTGTATATCAAAATATGCATATTTTCGCTCCATTGTACCATTTCCAACAAAGAAAATTAATGTAGATTAAAAGCGATTTCTTGTGTCTCAGTATGTAAAAGAACTTACATAGGTTTCCACTGCACTACTCAAGCCTTATAAATGAATAGCAAATATGTCTACGTTGATCTTGGCATCTGCACTTTTTCCAGCTGCTTGCAAATATCATTTGATTAGGCTACCCAACATATTTATTGGATAGGAGCATCAAGCTCATCACTGCCCACTTTGACTACCATGTAAAGTTCAGCATAATGTATTTTATCAATAGCGTAATAAACAGCATGCTTTTCCAAGTTGTAGTGTGGGTAGACTGTAGAAATAATTGTGTGAATGCACGTTCACTTCAATATGATGGTTATTCTATCAACATTTGCCCCAAAGGCGTTTCCATCACCATTCCTCACATTATACATTTTACAGACACAAACACATCCCACCATGTCAAATGAACAAATCGACTGTCTACATTTTATAATTGAAACAACATACTCGGTTTCCATCAGCCCAGTTTTTAATTATTTTACATTATATGGTTGGATGGAAACATTTCTGGACTAGTTGATCAGGTTAAAAATCTGAACACATAACAATGATTTATGTAACAAAAAATAAATATGTGCACTGTGCACACATTTTGACATTCCCAAACCTGGGCTTGAAACAAGGACACTTTGCATTAATAATCAAGATATCCACAGTAAGGGATCATAACCTATTGCTCTAGAAGAGCCACAGATCTTGCACAGCAATGGAACAATCTCAGTGGGAATGACGTCAATCTGAGTGGGACTGATGTAATGGTAATAGCTAGCAACCCCAGGGCAACCCATCACACTTTTCTGATAATGGCTGCACTGTAGTAGGAACTGTGAAACAATGTTGACTATTGACATATTGTAGATTATTGTATGGTTATGTCTTGTACACAAAACCAAAGTGTACTTTCAGTTCTAGTTTACTAGTCACATGCACTGGGTTGTGGATGTAGTTGCATATACAGTGAGAAACTTGCTACAAACATTGAAATCAAAATAAATAGATAAATTAAGGTAAAGAAAGGTGGATTATAGTTACATAAATTCACTTAATATCACCATAATGAAAGAGACCAAAATATAAAATACAGTAATAGTATTTACAAGATATTACCATTGGATTGGATGGTATGCACATAGGGGGCCAGGCTTATATGGGCCCTATAAAAGCTTGATGGTCTGGGGATAGCAGCTGTTGCCCTGCCTGAATGTTCTGGAAATTATACTGCTGTATTGTATGAGCCATACAACTGCTAGAAAATAGTTTTACAAGGACTATACTCACAGTGATAAGAATAACAGTAACAAATATATACATACATTGGGGAGAACAAGTATTTGATACACTGCAGATTTTGTAGGTTTTCTTACTTACAAAGCATGTAGAGGTCTGTAATTTTATGATTGTATGACATTGTATGATTTTTAAATAATTAATTTGCATTTAATTTCCGTTGTTTTGCTTTCTGTTGTGGATTGTTTGTGTCAGTTGTGGTGTGGCACAGGTCATGGTTCACATTTCCTTTCGTTGTTTTGTGCGTTATAATAAAATGATATATCCTTATACTCACTCTGTTCGCTGTGTCCTGCCTAGCCTAAACCTTGACATGAGTTATAAGCCAGCTAAATTTTTAGGTTGAAGCGCATTATCTCTTCACCGTTTTCGGAGAATAAGGAAGGCAGAAATGATATACAGAGGTATTGCCAGCACAGATGATCTGGTAAAAAAGAATGCCACTGCTCCTATTTGAAATCATTACAGCTTTAAAACTAGGACTGCCTACGGAAATTGGTGTTTGAATTTGGAATAAAAATACAAATTAAATTTTGAAAGCTATACTTTCCTAAATGGGCGTATATTACATTGTTCCCTTGTCACAATTCTAACCTAACAAATGTAAAACAATTTATCTGTATTTTACCCTATTTTCGGACTAAATCAGCCAATAGCCTACGGCGCTTAACATTGGTACCCAGGCAGCCCGCTAATGGTACCCACATGGCACAAATCACCTCTCACTGAATGCATGACGTCAGTGGATGAATGCGTGACATTGTTTGAATTTCATTGGTTGAATTTCAATGAACTTACAAATGAAATACAAGATTTCCTTGACCATTCAATAATTTAATTAGGCTATTATTGAAACATAATACCAATGATATGGGCTACTTGACAATTCAACATATGTATCACACAATACTGTAAAAATAGGAGTTTCAGCTTCTTGTGTATGCTAATTCTTCAATTCAGCAAATGTATAACTCATTACTGTTTTTCATAAATACAATCGACAAATAATGTTTCTATATTTTCATGTAAGCTACTGTAAATCATTCTTTGAGATTGTTACATGTACATGTCCACCTCTGGAACCTCATCCCTGCAATCCCTACATTGCAGTTGCACATGCTCCCTTGCACCTTCAATTTGCACATTTATACATCACAATGTTCGTAATTCTTTCACTTCCGGCTATATGCTAATTGCACGTTTATACGTCACAATGTTTGTAATTCTTTCACTTCCGGGTTAGATGCTAACTGCATTTCGTTATACCGTACTTGTACTTGTTCAATGTCAGTAATAGCAATGACATCAATGGATGAATCGGCGAAAAAACCCTGATCAACCCAGACACACCTATGCATGTGACCGAAGTGTAATGATGAAGAATGATGATGAGGGTAGAAATTATATATAATCTGAACTCGGTCAGCAAATCAGACACAACTCAGACAATTCACAGCGTTTTGTTCACAATGGCGAACAGAACAAAGACGTTTCGACGCCCTGCCAACACTGCAGATGTTGCAAAATTTAGATGAGATGGAGTCAGTCTCGTTTGTCGGGTCTTCATCTGATTCTGCTAATGAGCTGCCACCACCAATGCCTGAGCCTCCTTGCAAGAAACAAACCACGGTGTGAAGTAGCCCTGGCGAGGATGAACAGTGAAACCGTGAAGGTTTTACTACACACATGCAGTTATAGGCAGTAGTAGTGAGGATCTGATGCACGTAATGATGGGAAGTCAGGGGTGATGTGATTAGGAACAGGTGGGCGTAACAGCAGAGTCCGGGGTTTTCCGTGAATGCGGTGCTAGAAGTGGGAAGAATGTACAGTGGTGGCTAATAGGCCGGAAAAAGGAAGCAATGTAGTTGAGAGGAAGGTGTGATCACAGGAGGCACCGGTACAGTGTAGGCATCATCCTTTGATCATCCTTTTACTCTGCTAATCAAATGTACAAATATATTTATTTACTTGGAGTGGCTACGTATCCTTGGCTCTATCAATTTTCTTTATACGAATTAGCTGTAGCCTATGTGTTATTGATTATTTGAAACTTTTGGTGTTTATCAAGCAACCGTGCTTTAGGCTTTTCATGCAGATATTCATGAGCATTGCAAAACGGTCTATAATGTCTATTATTTTATCTTTTAAACCTTCAAAATGAAAACAATTTCCAATAAAATATATTCTAATGGATTTATTTTAAATAACTGAAGGGTTGTGTCATTTTCACTTTGTGCATTTGTAGGGCCTGATAAATTAATGAAAATGCTATAGCTTGTGTTCTTAAAAATAATCGTTATATGTATTCATTTTTAGTACTTCAATACAAAGACTTTCTTGTATTTTTTTATTCAATAACCATTTAAAAAAACAAGTTCTGTAATTCCTTTTTTTTACTATTCTATATTGTTTGATGATGACCCAGTAGATCAGTAGAACTGATTCTCTGTTTAGAAGGTGATGCTGCAGAGGAGAATGGGTATGCTAATAGGGCCGACTTGTATGCTAATGACGAGAAACGGCATTCGGCACTGGCTGATACTGTTGGTCTGAGAGGCTTGGCGGTTCTAGTGTTAAGCCCAACAAAAAAGTTAAACCTAAGGATTTAAATGCTTGATTTGAATGTATGTGGTTATCAAATTCAAAGTGAAAGAAATGGTTTTGTTCCCCCCTTCAAGTTAAATGCTTTGAAAGTTTTCATTATTTTCAGACATGCAACACATGTAAGTCAGTTCTGATTCCTATACTTATGCCTCTGTTCACCTCTCAGATTTCCACCAACTTTCTCTCCTCAGTTTTCTTGTATGAATGAAATCATTAGAAACACAAGAAAACATCCAACTAGTTAGCTGACTGTACAGCAAAACACTACAACACTTTCCATTATGAGACTAAACAAGCTGTCATTCGAACACAACAGCTGATGTACTCATCTATCAATTGATCAAGACTGGTTACAATTACCACCATTTCACAGCATCAAATATGGAAAACACCAAATATATTTCAGTTTGTTTTACCTCATCAACATTTATGCTTTAAAAGAGCAATGCTTTTTCCAGCTCTGTACCTTATCACCAGACCTAGAAACAGTCTAGGGAAAAATAATGCTTTGGGGCTGTGAATAATAAAATCTATTAAAACTATAATAAAAGATAAATGACAAGTATACATTTTCTGTTTTGTGGTTAATGGCAAAATCCATGTGAATACAGTAACAGGTTTTTATCAAGTAGATTTTATGATATTTAGACAAATACAATTATTAAATCAAAAAGACTGTCCACAACTGCTATGGGCTATAAAGGGTAAATGTCATATCTAAGAATAGTATGTGCTTAACAGTAAAGCTTTTGGCTATTGTAAAGTTCTTCGCTATTGCTATTGACTGATCTGAATAGTTTAACCTAGCCAAAAGAAATCACACATCAATAGAATAAACGGATTAGCCCTGATGAAAGAACTGTTGTGATCCAAATGCAGTCAGCAAATAGATTATTCAATGTGTATTTCAACTTGTTTCACCAGGATATTGGCAGGACAGCAACATTCATGCAGTTTGAATATCCTGCTCCCACTGTATTTTAAATGATCTTGCCTATTAGGGCTCACTTCAATTAATATATATAATAATATTATATTATATTATTATATAATATTAAGTTAAGATCACATCTGAAATGTTATAAATCCAATGTTCGTCTTGATGATAAGCTGTTGTGTGGCATTACGTTAGTTAGCTAGCTAGTTAGATTGCCATATGCTGAAGACAAATACTATTATGGAAAATTGTTGACAAATTGTTTATCAATACATCTGCTTATAGGAAAAACATTAAAAAAACATCAATGGATCTTTTAAAAAAGGACAATTGTAACTACACAATAAACAACTTGTAGCAGGATTGGTATTACATGGTATCGTTATAAAGACAAAAACATGATTACATTTATTTTTCTGATATAGCTTGCCCTTTAATACATGTTCTGACTTAAAAGCATGCATGGGTTAGTATGCAAAGCCCATTCCTGCTCTCTTTCCAGGCAATTATGTTCGAAATTTTTCTGAACTAATAGTTTTTCTCAATCCAAGCCACATAAATTAGTGATGGCCAAATTAATCTTTATTAGTGTGACTTTTGCAGCAGTTGTCACGTCCTGGCTATGCCCCTAGCCATCTCTGCACTGAGCTGGGGCCATAGTCAGGACAGGACAAAAAGAGATGCCTCTAGGCATCTCTATGTAAGTTTGGTCTCCCCAATTGGAGGCAGGTGCAGATCGTTGCCTCCAATTGGGGAACACATTTAGGTGAATGTTGGTCCACACTCTGTGTGGATCATTATGGTTTGTTGTTGCTCTGTAGCCTATACCCAAGTCACGGTAAGCTGCCTTCAGTTTGGTTTCTTTTATTTTAATAAAGTAAAATGGATTACCATCGCCACGTCTCTGCGCCTGTGTCATTCTACTACCAGCCTTGTGACACGGAGGCCAGTCCTCGACGGGCGGCGGAGGCCAGTCCTCGACGGGCGGCGGAGGCCAGTCCTCGACGGGCGGCGGAGGCCAGTCCTCGACGGGCGGCGGGTCCTGAGCTGGCTGCGGCTTCAGGGCAGCAGGGGGCGCTGGCTGCGGCTCCTGGGCAGCAGGGGGCGCTGGCTGCGGCTCCTGGGCAGCAGGGGGCGCTGGCTGCGGCTCCTGGGCAGCAGGGGGCGCTGGCTGCGGCTCCTGGGCAGCAGGGGGCGCTGGCTGCGGCTCCTGGGCAGCAGGGGGCGCTGGCTGCGGCTCCTGGGCAGCAGGGGGC